>CABHPP010139572.1:0-33905 GCA_902168425.1 Peromyscus attwateri | reverse complement strand
TATCACCCTTGGAAAACAAGCATTTTTTTTTTTTAATCTCCGTTATGGGAGAAACCAAGGGCGAAGTCACCTGCAGGTCTCTGCAGATCTGTATCTAGCCACCTCTGGAAGAGGCCTCTCCTGCCTCTCATTCTCCTCTTGGCTTTCCATCTCCTTCTAAGGCCCGTTTTTTAGGTTTCCCTTGCAGCCTTTTCTCTACATGTGGTCTTGACTGCTGTCCACTCAGCTTCAGGATGCATAAGGCAAGCGGCTGCCTTATTTATCTTTTGAGAACACAGTGTACAGCTGGCCAGCGAGTGGGTATCTCAGTAAAGGCTTGTGTTAATGCTTAAATTTCTGAATTAGGTGAGTGGGTAGGCAAGTATGCGGATGAACAGAAGAGTGGGTGGGTGGGTGGATGGGTGGGTTCACAATTCCCACTGCAGAGAGGATTGACTGCTTGGTAAGGGCACTTCAGATACCCTGGCAACATCCCCAAAACAGTCCTCCCAAAACAGTTTTTGAAGTGTTTAATGAAAATCTGGGTTGTTGGGTTTGAGGCAGGGGGTTTTACCCCGCAGCCCAGGCTTCTCTGGAAGTAACTGTGCAGCCTCCCTAATGCTGGGACTACACGCATGAGCAACCACACTCAGATATGCTGAGGTTCTTTGACGACACATTTAATAAACCCTACAGGATTTCCCAGGAACAGGACTGCTGAAGAGTGCCTCACAGAAGGTTTATGGCACGCGGGCTGTGTAGACTCAGATCTCCACACCACTCCCTGCTATGACAAGTGGCCAAGAGGACGAATGGGGCCTGGAGAATGCTAATGACCAACACCAAACTTTTACACAAAGAATGAGGCTTGGCACAGGGATGCTTAGAATTGCCCTCACACCCACCACGCACAAAACTCACGTATGCATTTGCGCACAGTCAAGGTGGCAAGCAGATTGTTCTCCAAGGGAGGGGAGCGTTGGCATGTTCTCTGGGACCTCACCTAAGGCAGAGGGCTTCCTTCTGCAGCCAGAGTGGATGAGTTCTTCTTAGACGCAGCATACAGACTTACAGAAAGGGTGGGAACCAGCTGAGCTTTTAGCCAAAGCTGCAAGACCCACACCTGAGGACCTCACGCTAACAGCTACAGCTTGCCCTGTTCCTGATGGTTACATTTTTACCACCTAACTCTCCTGAATTCTGTGGGGTTTTTTTTGTTGTTGTTTTTGTTTTTTGAAGGCAGAATGGATCAAAGCCTGGAGCTGTGATCCCCCATAGAAACTCTGACCTGTCTCCAGGGAAGCCCTTGCCCACCTTTTTCCATGCTACTTGGAATACTACCAAAGGCTCCTGCTTTGGCTAATGGATGTGACCTTGAAGAATTATATAATCCTTAGGGATGGACTGTAGTCATGTTGTCCTTGATGACAAATATGTCTTGAGTCACATAAGGGAATGTATTATACAATTCCTAATAAGGGAAATTATTATGCAAAGCTAATCTTAGACATCAGTCATTGGTTGGGTCCTCACTGCATACTGGCCACCATCCCAGAGTGGGGCAGGCAGTACTATTATTCCTCCTTGAAAGAGGAAGAAACTGAAGCACAAGATTGTATGACAAAAGGCAACGGATCTCACACGGAAACACAGCTTCATAGCATTGCTACGAAGTCACTTGGGGTAGATCGTGAGTGCTGGCTATGGTTATGGTTAATTCTCCTCACTCTTCTCTTGAAAAAGATGTATTGATTTGTTTGTGTGTTTACTCTTCTGTTGTTTATTTTGAGACAGGGGCTCACTGCAGTTCTGGTTGACCTGAAACTCATCGGGATCTGCTTGCCTCTGCCTCCCAAGTGCTGGGATTAAAGATGCCCACACAGACTATACTGTTCCTGCCAGTTTCTCTGAGAAAACTAAGATTCCTAACTCTGGTAGGTCTCCTCCATTCTCCCACCCCTCCTCCCAACTTAGGCATCTTCAAGTCTTTCTTTCTAAATAGGAATCTTCCACACACCATTACACACAGGTTGCTTTCTGTCTTCAGAGTTCTTGTCTTTCTTTCTTTCTTTCCTTCTTTCTTTCTTTCTTTCTTTCTTTCTTTCTTTCTTTCTTTCTTTCTTTCTTCCTTTCCTTCTCTCTCTCTCTCTCTCTTTCTCTTTCTTTCAATTTATGTATTTTATTTTTATGTGTATGAGTGTTTTGCCTACATGGCTGTCTGTCTACTATATGTGTTGCTTGTACTCACAGAGGCCAGATGCAGCCTTTAGATCCCCCTGGAACTGAAGTTACAAATGGTTATCAGCTGCCATGCGCGTGCAGGGAATTGAACACAGGTCCTCTGAAAGAACAGCCAGTGCTCTTAATTGCTGAGCCATCTCTCCAGCCTCTCTTTAGGGTTCTTATAAGGGGGACAGAACTTCAAATGTTTGTGGTTTTTCTCCATGGAACTTGTCTGTCTTGGGGCTAATGAGATGGCGCACCAGGTAAAGGAATTTTCCACCAGGTCTGGTGACCTGAGTTCAATCCCTGCGACCTAAGTGGCAGAAGGAGGGAGCAGACTCCTCCAAGTTGTCCTCGGACCTCTACACACACCATAGCCTGTGTACACATCCCCCTACTAAACAAATACAATAAAAATGGAAGTGTACAATATTTGGGGGGCTATGGCTGATAGTTTGCCAGTCCCCAATTCTGAAAAAACACGAGGACGTACTAACACGAGTCCAGCAGGAGCAAAGCAGGACATCTTTAGAAGGGTCTTTTCCGAAAGTGGTTGTGCAAGGTCCCCAAAGAGTCTTAGGACTCATCTGCTCCCAAGGCTCACCCTTCGAGGAATGACGTGCTTACTTCAAAGCCCCACAAGGTCCCATTGGAGACTTTGTTCTTCAGTTTCTTTTCTATCGTTGAGACAGGCTGGAATTTCCAAACAAATGCTGCAAAGTACCAAGAACCCTCTCACAATGTATGGACTAAATATTTCATGGTCAGCTTATGTGTGCTCAGCAATATTCTGGACACTTGGAATGCCTCGTTGAACTTGCAATTCCTACCCTTAGGGACAGTGCACTAGAGCTGGTCTCAGGCAAATAGGTGATAAGGGCTATGCGAAATCCTAAAAGGACCTGAGAATACTGGGGTGGGAGGATGATGGTGTATTAAATAGGCAGGTGAGAGAAGCTGCACCAAGAAATTGAGGTTTGATCTAGAGCAGTGGTTCTCAACCTTCCTAATGCTGTGACCCTTTAATACAGCTCCTCATGATGTGGTTGCACCCCAACCATAAAATTTTCATTGCTACTTCATAAGTGTAATTTTTGCGGCTGTAATGAATCATAACATAAATAAATGATGTGTAGGATATCTGATATGTGACCCCGTGAAAGGGTCGTTTGACCCCCAAAGGGGTCATGACTGACCGACCCACAGGTTGAAAACCACTGATCTAGAGAGATGGCCCAGTGCTCGATAGCACTTGTTACGCAAGTATGTTGGCCTGAGTTCGAATCCAAAGCACCCATGTTAAAAAAAAAAAAGCCAGGTATGGCCATCCATGCACACTTATAATCCTTGCACCGAGGGTGGAGGATCACCGTGGCTTGTAGGTCAGCCAGTCTAGCTGAATATTGGAAAGCTCCAGATTCAGCCAGAGACCCTGTCTCAAGGGGACTAAAGCAAGGAGCAATAGAACAGGACACCTGCCATCCTCCTGGCTTCCACTTCTATGTGCATGGACATGAGCGTGTGCATGCACCATACCCAAAGTGCAGGTTAAGCACATATTTTGAGGTATATTTGGTGGGGGAGCAGGATAAGTGTTGAGAGCAGAAGGAAGTGCTTGATTCAAAGGCCTAAGACAGGAGCTGCAAGGATGTGGTGTTGCCAACAGGAGACCAGTAAGAGAGGTAAAAGGGGTTCACTGTTTGGGACTCTAGAGGCCTTGGTAGGAGGCTTGAATAGAAATCTGACTGTGTTCTCTAAAATAATGACACAAGTTGGGGGTGTTGGTAGAGTGCTTATTTAGTATTCATGAAGCCCTGGGTTTGATCCCCAATATTGCATAAAATAGGTGTGCTACCTGCCTATAATCCCAGCACTGGTAAGAAATGAAAGAACCGGGCAGCAAGATGGCTCAGCAGATAAAAGAGCTTGCCAGGCAACTCCGACGACGTGAGAGTTCAATCCCCAGAACTCAGTGGAAGAGAGAGAACCAATCCACAAAGGCTGTTGTCCAACCTCGACTGTGCACAGTGGCATGCACATGCACACTCATACAACACACACACACACACACACACACACACACACACACACACACACTGAAAAATAAAATAATGACATGGAGAACAGCTCTCCAAAGACAGAATTTGTTCAGGAATAGTCTGGAGTTGGCATCTGTGATATATCAGATTCATGTAATGGCATTGGAATAAACCCAAATGAGTTATTCCTTGTCTATCTGAAGCAGGATCTTAGTCTGTAGCCCAAAGTGCACTTAATTTTGTTTATTTTTTTATTATTTTAATTTTTATTTGTGTGTGTGTGTGTGTGTGTGTGTGTGTGTGTGTGTGTGTGTTTGCATGCCATGTGCATAGGTGTCCACAGAGTCTAGAAGAGGGTGTCAGATCCCCTGGAACTGGACTTACAGATAGTTGTGAGCTGCCAGACATAGGTACCAGGAACTGAACTTGGGTCCTCTGGAAGAGCACCAAGGACTCTAAGTGTTGAGCTCTCTAGCTCTCTGGACTGGAGCTCCTTCCTCTTCCCTCAGACTCCTACTTGTTGGAGTTACAGGCTACCACTATACTCATCTGGAAGCTTTTAAAGACTTACACACACACACACACACACACACACACACACACACACACACTGTCCAAGCAAACCATTTTGTTTGAAAGACCAGTGTTCATGGAGGCTCCTTGCAGCAACTGGCACCAGCTCCTTGGTGGAGTCTTGGTGCCACAACGTGGGGCAGAATTTCCACCTAAAACCTGAGAAAAGATTCTAAAACGGAGCTAAAACAGCTTCCTAGCTGTCTTTCTCAAGTTAGCCGCAGCCTGAGGGCTTGAGCTACTGTATGGCGGGTTCCTGGCGTGCGTGCTCGACCTTCAGTATGGAGGGAATGAGGCCTCTGCAAGTGGCACATTAAGCTGCGTGGTGGATTTAGCCTTTCCTAGAACAAAACAAAAGGAAGAGGTTTCTGGGCTAAACGCTGCTTTGATAGAAGCATAGACCCACGAAGGCTCCCAGAGCTGACGGTAAACGTATCACCGCCATGTTGGGAAGCTGAGGTGGGCGGAGCCAGCAGCCACAGCACCTTTTCAGTCTTAGAATGCTGCAGTTTAAAGTAACAGGTTCACAATAAGACAGATTCAGATGGAACAAGACTTTAAATGCTTTAAAATGTGTGTAAAAAAATACGTAGGCTTGAAAGAGACAAAAAAGGTGATATATAAAGAAATAGATAGTTTTGAAAAATGAAGTCTGTAAAGAGACAGTAAAGGTAGTATAAAATATAAGCCACGTAAAGATGGATATCACACAGAGAATCTGCATTGTGTTGTCTTTGGGATTCTTAACTGCAGAGAGATATTTGATTGTAAAGGAAGCTGAGTTAAACCAATATGTATATTTTAAAGATACCTTGACTTCAAAATTTGGATGTAAAGATATGTTGCTTTGGAAAGGAAGCTCTGATTTTGTTTCCACAGAAAGCCAGAGGCTATGGATTTGTTCCAGATTAAGATACATCAGGTTTGACCAGCCAAGACCACCTGAAAGGTCTCCAATGACACCATGGCTCAGATGATCCAACATCCAGAACCGTTTCAAGGCAACTGGCTCAGACTATACACCCTCACGGACTACTCCATGATCCTAAAATTTTCTTTGTGTCCCCATAAGATACAGCGCCCCCCTCCAGCAGGAAGCAGTAAGAGAAGCTACGCCCAAATTCCCAAATTATATGTAATTTACTTTGTTAAGGTTAAAACCTTCCTTTTTGAAAAAAAAAAAGGGGGGGGGGAAGTGCTGTGGGATATTCTGTATGGCAAATGTGTTGCTAATAAAGCACTGATTGGCCAGTGGCTAGGCAGGAAGTAGGCGGGACTAACAGAGAATTAAAAGAGCAGGAAGGCAGAAGGAGACTGCCTGCCAGCCTGCCAGCCAGCAACCGCCAGGACAAGCAACATGTGAAGATGCCGGTAAGCCACGAGCCATGTGGCAAGGTATAGATTTATGGAAATGGATAACTTAAGATATAAGGACAGTTAGCAAGAAGCCTGCCACGGCCATACAGTTTATAAGCAATAGAAGTCTCTGTGTTTACTTGGTTGGGTCTGAGCGGCTGTGGGACTGGCAGGTGAGAGAGATTTATCCTGACTGTGGGCCAGGCAGGAAAACTCTAGCTACAGAGTCTGACTGTCTTAGCCACTGTTCTGTTGCTGTAAGAAGACACCAGGATCAAGGCAACTTTTAGAAGAAGAAAACATTTAATTGATGCTTGCTTACAGTTTCAGGGGGTTAGTCCATGGCCATCATGGTGAGGAGCATGGTGGCACACAGGCATGGAGAGGTAGTTGAGCACTTACATCTGATCTGAAAGTTGCAAGCAGAGAGGGAGCCACTGGGCCTGGCTTGGGCTTTTGAAACCTCAAAGGCCACCCCAGTGACACACCTCCTCCAACAAAGGACACACCTCTTAATTCTTCCTAAATAGTCCACCGACTGGTAACCAAACATTCAAATGTATCAGTCCATGGAGGCCATCCTCATTCAAAGCACCACACAGACACTGGGCAGGTATTCCTGTGCAGATGGTTTTCTATAAAACTGCATTTTTGAGGAGTTCCTTGACTAGTAACAATCACAAGGGGTGTGTGCAGGAACTTTTAGTGGCAAGTCCTGATATAGGCCTATGTGCACGGCAGCTCCTTCTCCATGGCTCCGTGGCATTTATTTATTATTTATTTATTTATTTATTTATTTATTTATTTTTGTGATTCAACATAAATGACTCCATGTTGACACCAATAACTTCTGCATAATCAACATTTTAGTGTAATTTCCCGTGCAGTGGGATTCGCACATCATGAGGACACACAGATCAAGAAGCTTTGACAGATTCATACACCTGAGTGTACACCTCTGAAAATCACCTCTGGCTGTTTGCAGGCAATTCCTGCAAGCGCACTGTCCCAAGAAACCACTGGGTTGATACTGTCGTTAGAGGTCAATTTTTCTAGCTTTAGAACTTCACGTAAACTTTCCCCTCATTCTGGGTCTGTCTTCTTGGACTCAGAATGTATGTGTAATTCATCCCTGCCGCTCTGGGTAGCATTCCTTTGGCAGGGTTTCTTGTAAAGAAGCAACACAGGACTTACATTTAAAAATCAATTTTGGATTCATTAGGTTTCAGTGGGATTCTGAGTCAAATAAAATAAAATCCCACATGCTGTGAACAGATAAAGAAAATGTGGTAAGCTGGGCTTGGTGGCACACACCTCTAATCTTTGGACTCTGGAGGCAGAGGCAGGAGGATCTCTGGGAGTTGGCGTTTGAGGCCAGCCTGGTCTACATAGCAATTTCCAGGTCAGCTGGAGCTACATAGCAAGAACCCACACCCCCAAATAAAAGGAAATAAAATGTGATATTTCCATTCATTGCCATATTACTCAGCAATAGAAAGAGTGAGGCATTGGGCCGGGGATGTAGCATAGTCTGTAAAATGTTTGCTGTGCAAGCATGGGGACCTGTGTTCAATCCTCAGAACCCATGTAAAAAGCCAGGCATGGTGGTATACTGGGGAAGTGGAGACAGGAGGATCCTTGGTGCTCCCTGGCCAGCCAGCATAGTCATATTGGTTAGTCCTACTTCCCAGTGAGACACTCTGTCTGAAAAAAAAAAAAAAAGATAGATCAAAGAAAACCACCTGTGGTTGATCCCTAGCCTCCACATGCATGCACACACATGTGAGCCCCCACATGTGTACACACACACACCACACACACACACACACACACACACATACACACACAATACACACCACAGCACAAATGAACCTTTAAAACATGAAATGGAAGGCGTGGTCATAAAGCAATGGTTCTCAACCTTCCTAATGCTGCAACCCTTAATACAGCTCTTCATATTGTGGTAACCCCCCGCCCCCGCCACACACACAAGCATAAAATTATTTTTGTTGCTACTTCATAAGTGTAATTTTGCTACTGTTATGAATTGTAGTATAAGTATCTGGTATGCAGGATATCTGATATGTGACCCCTGTGAAAGGGTTGTTTGACCTCCAGCAGGGTCGTGACCCACAGGTTGAGAACTGCTGTCATGTGAGCCCACGCATGGTGTTTCTGGCTGTGTGATTGCCTAGCTCAGACAGCCCCGTGCAGACAGGAAGGAGACAAGTGATTGCTCTGCAGTGGGAGAGAGAATGGGTTTGGCGGTTCATCTTGGAGGTTGTAATGATGTTCTGAAGTCAGCTGCAGGCTGGCAAGAGGGTTCAATGAGTAAGGACCTGATTTCCATCCCCAGGGCCCGCCCACATAGTGGGAGGAGAAAACTGGCCCCCAGAAACCGGTCTCTGACCTGCGCATGTGTGCTATGGTGTGCACCCATAGTCATGCACATACATACAATAAATAACATTTAATTTAAAATAATAATAATAATAATAATAATAATAATAATAATAATGTCAGATGTGGTAACGGGGTGGCCCTAAGACTTTGACTGTTAAAAGGCACAAAATTGCGTATTTTAAATACATGGATCGTCTAACACCCAGATGCTATCTCAGGGAAACTGGTTTAAAGAAATTCATCTCCAAGTCACCATGTGTAGGGATAGCTTTTCTGAGGTTCCCTGTCTTAGAGTCCCACGGGGCTAGTCCAGTGACCTCCTAGGGCTCTTTCACCTTCCCCAACCCCCCTCTCCTTTTATCTGCTTCCTCCTCCTCTTTCTTCTTTTTTTTGTGGTCTTTTTGAGACAGGGTTTCTCTGTGTAGCCCTGGCTGTCCTGGAACATACTCTGTTGAGCAGAGCTGGCCTTGAATTCAGAGATCTGCCAACCTCTGCCTCCTGAGTGCTGGGGTTAAAGGTGTGCGCCACCATGCCTCCCCACTACATTGTTCTTTCTGCTGATGGCTAGACATGAAGAAGGGATGCAGGGACAGTCAGCTCAACCTTTTGCATAATAGAAGGAAGTCCTGCCTCTTCACCTCGATGGGGTCATGTCAGCCACACCAGAGCAGGACCTCTGCCCCATTGGATGTCTCCCTTCTAGCTGCCATGGTCTTTGGCTGTGCACTGTTTACCTCAGCAACTGAGGAATAACTGGTTCTTCCCGACCATCCATTCTCTCCCGCCAGATGGATGTGGCACAGTCAGAACAATTGATGATGGTGTGGGATAAATCAGGACGGCTACTGAGGACTGCCAGTCAAGGAGCAGGTGCAGCCTCTTCCACGTCATATGTCGGTGGTTGAGCAGCCAGGACATCTCTTCATTCATCCACTCCAGGTTATGTGTGTCAGTGGCAACTCCTATGTTTCTAAGGGTCAGGAACTGAATGAGCTGTAGCTCCTGTCCTTGGGATGTTCACAGCCCAGGGAAGTAAAACAAGGAAGGGACCTAAGCTAACAGTGGCAATGTAGCGAGCATATGTGGGTACCCAGTGATCAGCATCCTGGAAGAAGGAACAACCAATGTACTCTGGTGGCAGAGTGTAGGCAGGAGACGCTTCCTAGAGGAAGTCATCAGCTGGGACAGGGGACTGATAGGTGTGTTAGTTAGTAGGGAAGTAAGAAGGACAGAGGTAGGGGAAACAGCCAGCACATGGACATGCAGGTTGTGGTGGGGAGGGTGGACAGAGGGCAGGAGATGAAATACAGATCTGGCCAAAGCGACTGCTTCCCTTGACTTCCTACAGATTACAAGCAAGAGGCTCCTGCCAAACCCGGAGGTAGTAGAAATATAAGGTCAGGATTCTGTGGTTTTTGCTAGTTGTGGCAGGCCACACTGGGCTGAGGTCTCCACACTAGGCTCAGTTCCTCTGAGATGGCAGGAAGGGAAACCTATCTTATTATTATTATTATTATTGTATGCGTGTATGAGCGTCATGTCTGCATGAATGTCTGTGTGCCTGGTACTCAAGAAGACCAGAAGGGGGCACTGGATTCCCTGGAATTGGTATTATAGTCAGTTGTGAGTTGCCATGTGTGTGCTAGGAATCAAACCCAGATCTTCTGCAAGAGCAACAAGTACTCTTAACCACTGAGCCATCTCTCCAGCACCCCAGACTGTCATTGTAGGCTCTACTGGCCTCAATGGAGACCAGGAATTTGACTGCGGAGTGGGAAGCAGGGTAGTAGAAGTAGATTAGACTCAGACATGCTTTGCTTTAGAACCCAACACTATCACTCAGAGGCTTGTAGATTTGGACACGTTTCTCACTTCCTATGAGTCTCAAAGCCATCCCCTGGGTGACAGTGATGGTACAGGTCACCTCTCAGCATAGTCTGAGGCTGGGATGAATCTGTGTGAGGAGAGCTCCCATGGCAGCTGTGTCTAGTTGCTCAGTAAAGGGTAGCTGGTCAAAGGCTGAGGGTGTCTTTGTCACTTGGGGATGCTGTAACAAAAAGTACTATAGACTGAGCTGCTTACATAGTGACATTTACTTCCCACAGTCCTGGAGGCTCAAGTCTGAGATTAGATGGTAGCATCATTTACGTCTGATGAGGGGTCATTTCCTGTTTAACAGTGGCCATCTTCTTACAGTGGATCAAAGAGCCCTTTGGGATCTCTCCAATAAGGTCACTAATCTCATTCATGAGAATGCAATTCTCTTGACCCAATTTTCTATCAGGGGCCTCACCTCCTAGTCCATCACCTCAGGGCAAGAGTGTTAGAACTTCCATAGACAGAGGCTGGAGCAATGGCTTAGTGGTTAAGAGCATTGGCTACTCATTCAGAGGACCCTGGTCCAATCACCAGCACCCATATATCAGGTCCCGAGCGTCTGTAACTCCAGTCCTAGGGGACCCGACGCCCTCTCCTGGACCCTGAGGGCAATGCATGCAGATAGGTGGTGCAGGCAAAACACCCATCACAGAAAATAAATAAATAAATAAATAAATAAATAAATAAATAATAATAAACCCGAATTCTCATACACAAATTTGGGATGGGGACACAAACATCTTGGCCATTGTGCCAACTGTGTGGCCATGGACAGGGTGCTTAGTTCCTCTGCTCCTCAATATCCTTGTTTCTAAAATCAGTATCAGCCTCTGCCTTCTGGTGGTGGTGAGAATGTCATAAGATGGTATGTGGAGAGCGCTAATCTAGAAGTTCCTGGTCCGCCCTTCTTAAATGCTCTGTAAAGGATGGCTTCCAGGTACAGAGCAGGGAAGACTGGAGCCAGCAGCACTGGGCTGGGCAGTAGTTGTCCTGAGATAGGTTCCCAAAGCAGATGCTAGGTCGGATAAGGACAATTTAGTAAGGGATGATCCCAGGCAGACTGGAAGGTATGATGAAGGGAGATGGGGAGAGGGAGGAAGGCAAGCAGGGCAGTCCCTGGCCACAGTTCTGCAGAAGGCAACTGTGTTCTGATCACGAAGGGCAGTTGCTATGGTTGATCTAGAGTCGCTCCTGTCTGAGGCAAAGGTGTTTGGTCTTCTGTATCTGCTCCTCTGGGATAGTTGATCAATGTGAACTCCAAGGCACTTCCGGGTCATTGCTCATTTGGGTAGAATGGCTCTGTAATCCCTCTAGAAAAGCATCCCAGCTGTTGCCATGGGAAGCAGAACATGATGTGACTCAGTGCTGGGATGAGATGGCTGTGAGAGGGATTCCAGGGATTATGTCGGGGTGCTAACATGATCCCACTGATGTGGGAACAGGACCCATTCCACCATTTCTGGATGAAGTTCGCTGCCACATCCAGCTCCTTCATCCCTTAAAATGGCCTAATCGGGTGAGACAGGCGGGCCCCAAACTGACACGGTCCTCATGCCTCTGCTCTTGTGGTGCCAACAGATGTGACTTTCCCTTTTGGTGGCAATATTGAAGCAAGGGAGAACTCTCTCACCCAGAACAAAAGGCAGCCCCCTCCTCAGTCTGCTCCTTGTCTTTGGAAATTTGTGGCAACTGTTTCCACTTACGCATATGACAATTAAATCGTTGAGGGTTCCAACGCCGAATTAATTACCCAGTAGAAAAGGGATCAATTGTGTAAATATATCATTTATGTAATGAGTTCTGGCTGTGATTTAGATGTCCAGATTGGTTTTTCCTCCAGCTTCTGTCCTGAAAACAAGTCTAGCCTTTGAGCCAGGGCCAAACAAACAGCCTCTATTAGGTCTGAGTCCAGGGCATTAAGTGGCCCAAATAGACAGGGGCGGGGGAAGGGGGCAGGTGATACAGGGGGTTGAGATTGTGGGAAAATTGGAGCAATTTGCCAGAATGAGCCAAGTTCCTCCTATTATTCTCCCTGTCTCTGCAGAAAATTACTCTTCAGAAACAGGGAGTGGAAGTTAAACATCCCCTTCAATGACACTTCAGGATCAGCCCGTTCTACACACACACCCCACCAGACACCCGAGTCCAGTCGTGACAGCCCTTCCTGAGAAAGAAAAAAAAAGAAAGAAAGAAAGAAAAAGAGAAAAAGAGCCTCTACTGGGTTCTAGGAGGCAGCAGAGGTCCCCAAACATTTAACATTCCTGGGATAGCTGGAGCTGTTCATCAAGCATGTGGCCGGCATGCCCAGCTCAGGGAGCTGGGGTGTAGGCTTGCTTGCTTGCTTCAGCAGCCACAGTGTTAGGTGCTCCTCTGGGTGAAGCATTTTTATTCCCCAGCACTCCTCACTGAGTTTGCATTTGCACGTTACTTACTGTGTAGCCCCTTTCCCAGACTCCCCAGGGCAAGAGAACCCTTCCTCCCCACTTCCTCACTGTCTCTCATGGCGCGAACACATGACCAGCCTCTCTACAGTCCTGAAGCACATAGGAGACTCCAAGTCACACACACACACACACACACACACACACACACACACACACACACACATATGCATTGGTGTTTGACCTGCATGTCTTTGTGTGGGAGTCGAATCCACTAGAACTTGAGTTACAGACAGTTGTGTACTGCCATGTGGTTACTGGGAATTGAACCCGGGTCCTCTGGAAGAGCAGTCAATGCTCTTAACCACTGAGCCATCTCTCCAACCCCCGTGTGACCCCGCCCCCCCAGTCACTTTTGAGGAATGCATTAAATCACTGGGCATCAGAGGGCTAGGTGTGGAGAAAGGGGAAGGTGTCCTCAACCTTTGCATGCTCTGCACCCTGTGGCCAGACTTCCAGAGACATCTCTTCTCTGAGCTACTACCTGAACTCCCCCCCCCCCCCCCCCCCCCCCCCCCCCCCCCCCCCCCGACTCCGTAGCCTTCTTCTGAACCTGTCTTCTTCTTCTTCCTCCCCATCCTCTCTATAGGGAATGGAGCCCCCATTCCTAGCTTGCAATGGAAAGAGAGCTGATCCACTCTGCTTCATCTAGAACCTTGGCGGGATGAGGTTAGGGTCATCATGCAAGGCTTTTGCCTCGAGGCTCCTGATCTTAATTTTGTTGTTGTTTTGTTTTCTTTGTTTTTCGAGACAGGGTTTCTATGTGTAGCTCTGGCTATTCTAGAACTCACTCTGAAGACCAGGCTGGCCTCAAACTCAGAGATCCTCCTGCCTCTGCCTCTCAGGTGCTGGGATTAAAGGCACGTGATGCTATCACCTGGCTCCTGATCTTAATTTCAACACCACTAATTTATGATTACACTATCTGCCAGCTCAGCTTCTTTGCATGGAGTGTTTCCAAGACACCTGGCCCAGGGGAAAGGGACATAGTCTGTTTTAGAGGTCGAAAGTGGGAACATAATGGTCCAGGAAGCCTTGGCCCTAGGGAAAATGAGATCAGAGGGGTAATTATACACCAAATGCCACATATTTGTCAGGAATTCATTGCTTAATTGATGTTTTATTGCTCCTACTGACACATGTGATTGAAATGAAATTGCATCTACAAGGGAGGAAGTAGAATTGATTTCTGCTTGTGTCTTAATGGGGGGAATAAAGTGTCAATTAAACAACGAAGATGGCATATATCTGATGTACGACCTGAAGACGTAATACTGTTCACTAAAATATTATTTTACAGTTTACAGTAATGAGCACCTGGCAGCAAAGGAGAGCGGCATGGTTCATGCGTGGTTCACACTTTCCATGACTGAAAATACACACACGAAAATATGTCATTATTAGATAATGCAAGGAGAGTTTGCCTGTGATCACACAGCATAAGAATTCAGCTATTAAGTGTCTGTCAAGATACCCAGGGGAGGAATAGATAGGGAACAGAGGAATGGGACGTAGTAGGGTGGGAGAAAAGCTCACGTTTTCCTTGAGCCTTAAAATCAGATGGAAAAGAAACTCGGGAGGCCGAAGTCATGAGGCCCTGCTGACTGAACCAGGCTGTATGCTGGGCTTGGCCTTTTGGCCAATGGTCTTTTTTCTATGCAAACAAACAAACAAACAAACAAAAAACCCTGAGGCTCAGAGGCCTCCCTTAAGACCATACAGCAAATATAGATAGTCAAGTCAAGATTTGAACCAAGGTCAGGCTGACTATGAGGGGCCTCTCTGGAGGAAACCGGAAAATATTTATTGAATCAAACCTGGGAAAACTGAGGCAGTGCTACACAGAAGGCTTTCCACATGCAGAGTCAGAGGCTGTAGCACACAGCGGCAAAGGCCAAAGATCCAGTGGAGAGTCAGGAAATGAAAACCAGAGAGAAGTACACAGAAAGAGGCCAGTGGACAGATCGCCGAGCTACACAGAAAGAGGCCAGTGGACAGATCGCCGAGCTGCGCGCTGGTCACACTGACGGTCTTTAACTCAGAAGTTCATTTATAAAGGAACTGTGGTCGGTTAAGCTTGTAGCTAGCTTGTGAAAAAAAAAATAGATACTGTGTTTCCAGTGTCTGTACAGCAAGGTCTGATACTTTGCCTTTTTTTTTTATTGTGAAACTGGAAGTGTTGTGGGTTTTTTTAATTTTAAAATTACATTATGAATATTCTTATTTGGGGAGGGGAGGAGTTGTGTTCCCAAGCCACGGGGCACCTGTGGAAGTCAGAGGACGACAACTCATGGGAATCAGTTCTCCTTTCACCGTGTGGGTCCGGTATTTCAACTCAGTTCATCAGGACTGAGAGCAAGCACCTTATCCAGTGAGCTACCTAGCCAACCCTGTTTTCTTTTTCTTTCTTTCTTCTTCTTCTTCTTCTTCTTTTTTTTTTTTTTTTTTTTTTTTTTTTTTTTTTTTTGTAGTGGTGGGGATTGAACCCAGGGCCTTAGCTGTGCTGCAACCTCAGCCCTGAAAAGCTTAGTTTTTTTTGTTTTTGTTTTTTAAAAATCTAATACTATGTCCTGAGCCTGGGGATTATAGCTCAGTTAGTAGAGTATTTGCCTTGCATGAATGAGGCTCTGGGTTCAAACCCTACCCCTGTAGTATCTACCATCAGCAAATATTTTTGTAACCAGGAAAAAAAAAAAGTCACGTTTGGAAATAGTAAAGTACGTTTGAAGTACAATATTCAAAGGAAAGATGTCAAGGATAACGTATTAATACTGTTTGTAATGAATCACAAACCGAGAACAAAAGAACTCGTGGGTTTCTAGTAGGCATCGATTTGCTTTGCAATCTAAGGGCAAAGTGACCAAACTTTATTTGAACAAATAATACTAGATTGGAAAGTCACTTAAGGATGAAGCTGGTGGTTAAGAATAAATTAAACTTGTACCCTGAGGGGACCGACCAGCCCAAACAAATCACAGGTGTGCCCCCTTGCAGCTCTCCATCAATAACAGAATAGCCGGGGCTTCATGGGTACAGTTTTATCATTGTTTGGGCAGCAGAGTTGTTCTAGCTAAATCAGCAGTTGGTTTTAGAATTTGCTTCCTTTGAACACGAAGACTTGATCTCTTTTTTAGTGAGGTAATAGGAATGGAAGCATTTGGTTTGGGCTGAGGGCAAGTGAGAGTTTTGTTTTGTTTTGCTTCTCTGGATATAGGGATGAGAGAAGACATTAAGCATGGTCTAGTTACTGACTCCATTCCTTCCAACCCCCGAGTGGAGTCTGGAATTCCTCCCAAACTCCAATCTGGAGCCAAGGTCAGAATGGAGACTGAGGCTAGAAGGTAAAGGAGCTTTTTCACCCAGAATGTGAGAGGCTCAGGGCCCAGGCAGCATGACCAGGGTGCTCAGGATGACTAGGAGGGGATCAAGGTTGTGGCTCTCCAAAGAGGGGACATCCAGTGACCCTTGGCCTAGGGTCTAGCATTCTTATGGTGGGCCCCAACACAAGTGGCAAGGATTAACCTTAACCATTAGTGATATTCCTTCATTTGACAGGATTCCAGAGAGGGAGGCTGGAGACCCAGATTAAAAAAAAAAAAAAAAGCAAGAGCCAAAGGTGTTTAAACAATAGTGAGCATAAAGGACCACCAGACAAGTTTTCTGGATAGAACACAGCAGTTGTGGAAGGCCCAAACAGCCTGACCACCAGCCCTCTGGGCCTCTGCTGGTAATAATGGAACTTATCCTTTGCCTTCTCTGTCAAAATGTATCTGATTGGTCAAGCAGGTCATATGCTTGTCCCACCTATCAGGGATGGGAAGGCAGGAGATTTGCCCCTCCTCAGCTTTAGAATAGGAGTTTGATGGGTAGTGTTAAGTTCTCAATTTGACAGACATTAGATTATTCAGGAGATGGGACTCTAGGCATGTCTGTGGGGGAGTATCATCTTGACTACATTTACTGAGATAGGAAGACTGGCCACTTAGAGTGGCATCATTCCCTAGGCAGGGGATCCCTAATTGTATAAAAGTAGAGAAAGTGAGCGGAGCACTGGCCTGCATTCATCCCTTGCTCTCCACTCCTTTACTGAAGGTGCAACGTGACTAGTCTTTGTGACTTCCCCTGAAATGAAGGACTGTCACCTGAAGCTGTGAGCTAAAAAATCAACCCTTTCTCCCTTGAGTTACTTTTGCCAGAGTGTTTTATCACAGCAGCAGAAGAAACCAAGACAAGGAACATGACCTACTCGTGACAGGATTTTTCTGTATCGAGCTGGTGTTCCCATCTGAAAATATGGTAAATGTCCACAGCGAATAGAACTCAAAGCTCAAATGTCCACAATGATCTCTGATAGAATGTTTATTACTATTTGAATAATTATTGCACATGAGACCTAGACTTGGTCAATTGGGTGAGTTTCTGGGGACTCCAATTCCCCTGAGATTCAGGCAGATTTTGTTCATAGACAACAGGGGGAGGGTACTATTTAATGCTTTCTCTAAGTGACAAATTTTACATTAAAAAAAAACAATCCATTAAGAAGGAGAAACAATCATATCTAACCAACAAAGATCTGATCAATAACCAATCCCGATACAGGAGTCCTTTCCTCCACAGAGTTAATGTGTAAGTGTTTGTATTTTCAGACCAATTGGGATGGAGAATCCTTTGGAGCAGAGGCCCTGTGTCCTTTCTCCTCTTGTAAAACTCCAACTTTAGGAGTGTGTATTGCTGTGTAGACTAGGAGAAGGTGTATCCAGCTTCTTATGGCTGTAGTGGCCATGCTGTCAGATTTTAATCATCCCTAGGTGCAAACTGGGGTACTATAAAGTTTGCTGCTTAAGGTTTCAGCTGTGTGTGGCCAACGTCAATCCCATGGAGCAGTCTCAGGATCACCACCTCTGTTTAATGATGAGGGAGCTGGAACTCAGGGGACTGGAGCAGCATATTTGAATGTCACACGGAGAAGTGGTAAGATTGCTGGACTGATGAGGTCAGGTCCCCCTTTTTTTTGAGAACCACGCTTATTCCCATACGCCCTGCCGGTTTGCCTTTAAAAAAAAAAATCAATGTGGCCGTAGTAGAACTTGAATACCACAAAATACCAGTTTTTAGCATAAAATGCAGTGAGTTTTGTCAAATGCCTGCACCCTTCGAGAACCCCAAATCAAGACAGAGAGCATTTCTGTCACCTTCATCCTGCAACCTCAGGCAAACACTGACCTGCTTTCTCTTATAATAGATTAGGTTTGCCTCTTCTAGAGTTTCACAGAAATGGACTCATTCCATGTCTGCTTTTCGGTGTCCGGCTTCTCTCGCACAGCATAATGTTTTTGGAATAGCTCCAAGTTGCTGCTGCCATCCATCTCATCCTTTTGTATTGCTGACTAGTATACCATTGTGAAGATGGACCACTATGTGTTCACCTAGTCACCCATTGAAACCTATCTGGTTTGGCCCCAGTTTAGAACTGCTATGAGCATTTGTGTGTCTTTGTGTACACACGTATTTAAATTTTTTTTTTCTTGAGCAAATACATAGGAACAAAATTGCGGAGCCACAACATAGGGTTTGAAAAGGTTTCCCACAGGCTCCTGTTTTTGGATCCTTGGTCCCCAGCCAATGGTGTCATTTGGGGAGGCTCTGGAGATTTAGAAAGGTTGGGCCTAGCTGGAGGAGGTGGGGTGTTGGGACAGGTTTTGGGGGGTTCCATTTCTCCTGTCCATTTCCTGCCTGCCAGTTTGCTTCTTGGCCTGCTGCACTTCCCCGTGCCCTCTATGCTGTGATGGGCAGAGCCCTCTGAAACTGTGGGCCAAAGTAAGTCCTTGCAAATTGTTCAGCCACAAACTCTGTCACAGTGACATGAGAGTACCTGGCAACCATCAAACAGCTTCTGCAAGTATTTCATGGTATTTTGTCTTTTTGAAAACAACTAATTTTCAAAATCTAGTTTAAAATTTATAGGTGTATGTACACACACATAATTTTTTTTTTAAAGTGAGGTGCAGCCTCCCCCGGGCTGCCTGCTAGCTTTGCAGTCTTTATTAACCCTCTAAATATCACATGTGTATGTGTTTCAACAGGAGACCAACCCTCAGCCAGATTCAGCTTCTTCAGCTGTACCAAGGGCAATGCAGTGCTGGTGAACGATCCTAATTCAGAAGTCCAAAATCTGAAACTTGTTGAGTGATCAGATGATGGAAATTCCATGCCTGATCCCATGCGATGGGTCACAGTCAAAATGCAGGTGCACTAAAAACATATACAACTACACAATCGTATACATATTACCTTCAGGTTGTGTGTGGGCCCATGTGTATGTATATAAAGAATACATGAAGTATAAATGAATTTGGGGTTCAGACTTTCATCCCAACCCTAGAATGTCTCATTATGCTTATGCCAATACTCTAACCTTAAAGAAAAAATTCTGAACTCTCGAACACTTCTGATCCCACCCATTTTGGATAAGGGACACTCGACCTGTCATTGTCAGAATTAAGTAGGATATGATTTTCAGAGAAGCTTGGCATGGCACATCATAGTTGCTTGTTATCTTGATGTTAGCTTTATGACAAGGGGATTTGACTAGCGGAGAAGGCGTCTTTTGTACCCTATGATGGAAGAAATATCCATCATCACGTTTTATAAGTTGCAGCAGTGTGCGCTTTCAAATGGATTTGCTTCAACAGTTCATATTAGAATTGTTGACACTTCTTGGCGTCATTGCGGTCTAGATGGCTTCGTGTAACTCAGCAGGTGGGAAGACAGCTGACAATATTAATTGTTTCATAAACAGTGTCAAGATGGGATTCCCCCACCACCCCTACCCCTGGCTGAAACCAAGTTACTGAAAAACCAATACCATGCCAGGTGTTTATACTTTTCTTGGCACATAAACCAGGTATTTTACAGACAGGGACGGGTGATAAAAGGTAAGCATCACTGAAGCCACACGTCTGATTCTCCATCAAAGAAAAACAGCCATAACCATGCCAATTCCACTGAAATTGTATCGGAATTAATTGTAAATCTCAGACCTCACCGACAGCACCTTAAGTAGAAATGGTTGTGGACACGACTGAGCAAAACCGTTTTGTAGGTGGGTTCAAACCACACTCCGAATGTGTGTCCTGTTTTCATAATGACTTCCAGAATAGCAAGTTAGTTAAGTGAGGCACAGTTGACACTGGTAAGGGTACGCATTGTTAACTGCCACCATTACTAAGGGTGGATTTGGTGACCCAGTAGTTTAAAAACATTTTTTTAGATTATTTTATACGTGCATGAGTTACTCTTCTGTCGCTGTGGTAAAAACACCATGACCAATGCAATTTACAGGACTTGATTTAGGCTTACAGTCACAGAGGGGTAGAGCACATGGTGTTGGAGGAGAGATGGCAGGAAGCAGGTACGGTGGCTGGAACAGAAACTGAGGGTTCAGCTCTTGAACCAGAAGCACAAAACAGAGAGGGCAAAAAAGAAATAATGTGCATCTTTAAACTCTCAAAGCCTGCTGTCACACCTCCTCCAACAAGGTCACACCTCCTAAACCTCCCCTAACAGCACCATCATTCGAGGACCAAGCATTCAAATGCCTGAGACTATGGGGGGGATTTTCTCATTCAAATCATCACATTGTGTATGAGTGTGGTTTTTTTGCTTGTGTGTATGTATGTGCATCACTTAAATGCCTGGTTCCCAGGGAGGTCAGAAGAGGGCTAGATCCCCTAGAACTGGAGTTACAGGTGGTTCTGAGCATCCGTGCAGGTGTTGGGAACTGAACCTGAGTCCCCTCTAAGTGCAACAAGTGCTCTTAACTGCTGATCTCTCTCTTCAGCTCCACTACTAGAACTTTTCTAAGTTGGATTGTTATGTACAGATGACCATGCAGAGGCCTACCTGGCCCTCTGACTGACCTACAGATCATCTCTTTCTATCAAAAAGGAATTACATATGTCCATGTCCAACCAAAGTGTGTTCTCTACAAGATGAGGGGAGGGCTGTAAGACTGCCCAGGCAGGTGCTCTGTGAGAGGGGAGGCCCTGTGGCTTGGGGTCAAAGTTGAGAGGGACCACAGGATTGATTTTTGTCTTCTTCACACCACTTTGCTCCTACGTGCAGCAGGCATTTCCTTTGAGGGCCACCAACCAGCTCCCAAATCATGACACCGAGACTTATTATTAGCTATGAATGCTCGGCCTGGCTAGCTCTTCTAGCTTAAATTAACCTGTTTCTGTTTATCTACGTTTTGCCTCAGGGCTTTTTACGGTCTTTCTTTCTGTTTATCTTACTTTCCTCCTGTCTCTTCGTCTGGCTGGCGGCAGCTGCCTGGTTTCTGGCCCCAGGTATCTCCTTTGGTCTCCCTTCTCTTCTTCTTCCTCCAGTTTCTCCTCTCATGAGCCTAGATTCCTCCTCCTATTTACTCTCGCTACCTGGCAACCCCCACCTACCCCTTTCCTGCCTAGCTATGGGACGTTCAGCTCCTTATTAGACAAACTAGGTGTCTTAGGCAGGCAAGGTGAAACAGATGCAACACATTTTTACATAATTAAACAAATGTAGCATAAACAAAAGTAACACATCTTTGCCCAGTTAAAATAATATTCCACAACACCTATGTGCCAGCCAACTGTCCATGTCCCTAGCAGGAGGAAAGCCCAGAAACCTAAGCTGGGCTGGCAAGGAGGTGACATGCCTCCTGCCTGACAAGTATGTGTGTTGAGGACACTCTACTTGGGGCTAAGCCAAAGAACTTGCCAGAGTAATTTTTACATTGTGCAATAGTCACTTCTAGCCATGCCCTGAGGTGCTCACTGACTTACAAGCCAAACCCCAATCCAATGCTTGCCTAAAGCCTCCTCAATGACCACAGAGACGACAGCCCCCCATCTTCTCCAGGAGCGGCTAGAGGAGGCTTCTCTGCCATTGCATGACTATGTAAATGCACTTTGACTAAAGGCCACAAGGATGCCCACTGTCTTGGCTGCCACCGGTGGCCATGTAGGTGTCCAAGAGCCATGCCACCACCAGAGCCACATTGATCTAGGTGGCCTGTGCTGCCATCTGGGACTGTGGTGTCATTCAGGTCTAAGCTGCTGCCAAAGACCATGTCTGGGTCTGTGGCCCTCCAGCACCCAGGGTCTGAGTTGATGTCTGTGGCTCCTGTTGCAACCAAGGGCTGTGTGGTTGCCCTGAGTCAGATCAGCCACCTGGAACCATGTTGGTGCCCAAGGGCGGTGCTGCATGTGGGGCCATACAAACATAAACTGTATGTACTGCTATCTGGTGCCACAATGATGTCCAGGGCTGCAGCTTGGGGCCATGTCTGGGTCTGTGGACCTACTGCAGCCAGGGTCTGTGTTGAAGTCTGTGGCCCATGTTGCCATCAGGGGCTGCATGGAGGCTTGGGGTCTGGGTTAAAATCTGTGGCCTTGTTGGAGTCTGGGGGCCATGCTGCAGCTGCGGCCATGCATACCTGAGTGGCCTATGCTACCACCTGGGACCATGATGTTGTCTGGGCCCAGGTTGCAGCTGAGGGCCATGTCTGGGTCCATGGTGGTGCTGCAGCTGGAGACTGTGTTGATGTCTGTGACTCATGTCACCTCACGGGGCCATGGGAACCATGCACGATAGAAGCAGAGGGCCATGTTGAGTAGACCCTGGTCTTAGTTGGCCTAGAAGAGCTGGGCCTGCCTCTCGCTGGATACTACAGCAAAAGAGTTGCCCTCTCCCCACCCCTCCCAGCACCCTCAACTCCCCACCCTGCACTTGGGAGAGATGGTCCCATCCCTCACCACAGACTGGGGAGAGCTGACCCTAATGGCATCTGCCCCTCGCCTGAGGGGAGCGACACCAGTGGCCTAAACTGACCAACTCAACTGCCACCAAGGCCTACAACCAGGCCTGGAGTTGGCCCACCCTGACATCTACCCCATCTAGGATCTGCTGGAGCCTGTGAAGGAACTGGTCCTATTGAATGATAACCCAGGTGGCTATGGGATATCCAAGAGGAGTTTCCTTGAGGATGCAGTGATGAGGATGTATCAGAAACCAGAGGCCTTGAACCAGACCAGTGAGTGACTCATTGCAATGAACATTCACAAGCAAAGCCGACTGGACAAAAGGGTACACTGCGTGGCACACTTCCCAATGCCACCAGGATGGATGAAGACGCATCGGAGAGGCAGGAAAGACGGAGGAGGTTTTTGTTGTTGTTTTGTTTTTGTTTTTCTCTTTGTGTTTGTTTGCTTGATTTGATTTGATTTTTTTTTTAAATTTTCGTTTTGGGGGGCACTGCAGTGGGGAGGGGAGGACATGGAGGCACTGGGAGATGAGCGGAATTGAGGTACATGATGTGAAATTCCCAAAGATTCAATAAAGAAATTATGTTAAAGAGGAAAAAAAGTGCACTTTGGAGCTGGAGGCTCACAGATGGTCTCAAGGAGACTGTTTTTTCCTGAATACATCCACAGAAGCACAGCCCATAAAGCAAGCCAGAGCTGCCCCAGGGGCAGAAGGGGCAGCGGTGAGGTTTCAAACAAGCCCGCCATCTTCCTCATGAGAAACCCTCCCTGTGGCATCCCATTCTTGACAGTGTGTACAGAATTCAATGTACTTGCAGGCATGCTTTCCGGCGGAAATCAAGAAAAACTGTTGGCCTGATACCCCATAGCAATGGATAGCTTTTGCCTTTTTGTTTTGTTTTATTGAGACAGGATCTTACTACTTAGACCAGGCTGGCCTTGAACTCACAGAGATCTGCCTGCCTCTGCTTTCCCAATGCTGGGCTTAAAGGTGTGTGCCCCCACTCCTGGCCCTTCAGTTCTTTTATTTAAAAGATGATAATTACACTGTGTGTGTGTGTGTGGGGGGGGGGTGCATGTGCCAAGGCATGCATATGGTAGCCAGAGAATACCTTTAAGGAGTTAGTCTTCTCCTTCTTCCATGTGGATTTTGGGGATCAAACTTAGGCTTGGTGGCAGGTGCATTTACCCACTAAGCCACCTCACTGGTCTTGCTTATACAGTTGTTGAACTTCTGATCTACATGCCTCCACCTCTCAAGCGTTGAGGCTACAGATGTGGGCCACCATGCCTGGCTTATATGTATGCCAGGGATCCAGCCTTGGACTTCATGCAAACAAGGCAAGCACTCTACCATCTGAGCTGCATCCCCAGCCCTATTTTGCACAGCTCTTGTATGCCTAGGGCCACAGGGAGTGCTCTGTAGATAGCAGCCCCTTCCCCCTTTCCCTGAACTTCACGTGTCTATCTCCTGATTCTGTTTTAACAAGCTCAGTGTGTGTCTGTGCAATGGCATCGCTGGATTTTCCTCTTTATACTGCTGAATTGATAAGATCCTAGTAAGTAAGCACTGAAATATTACAATGTGTCTGGGCATTACGGTGCATACCTATAACCCGAATCCTCATGAGCTGAGACAGAAAGACTGAGAGTTCCAGGGTAGCCTGGGCTACACCTGGCTACATAGAGATCTCTCATCTCAACCAAACAAGACAAAACCATGGAACCCAGTTGTAAAGCCTGTATCCTAGATTTGGTCCTTAGCAACAAAGTTTTTTTCTTGATTAAATAAATAAAACAATATGTAGTTGTCTTATTCATGTAAGAGATATGTAAGAGTAGTTGGTTTGGGAGTAGGGGGGGGGGCAAGTGGATTAATTACTTTTAATTGCTATGACCAAAATACCTGAGGCAAAGGCTTATTTTAGCTCATGGTTTCAGAACACTCAGTCCATGGTTGCCTGGCTTCATGTGCTAGGGTAGAATAGCATAGCAGTGGGTCTTCACTTCATTGTGAACAGAAAGCAGAGAGAAAAGAGAGAGAGGGGGGGGGGGAGGCCTTCAAAGCCATGTGCCCAGTGACCTACTTCCTCCAACTAGGTCCCACTTCTTAACATTTCCAGAACCTTCTGAAATCTCACCATCACCTAGAGACCAGTCATGTGGGAGGATAGGTGGACACATGCTTTCTACTTGGACTACAAGGACAGATAACTCTGTTTTCTGAGGCTTCATAGAAAGCAACCAGACAGGAGGGTGATGGTCAACCAAGCCCCCTGGGTAGTCCATTTGCCTGCCTTGTGGCTAGGCCCCTGCAGGCTCCAGTGGCTGCTCTGGAAACAGGCTTGCTGAATGAAGTATCTCTGGGGTCATTAGCCAGGAAGGGATTCATTCTGGAAGAAATCAGGCCTCTAGCCCATTCGGCTGCGGCACGCCTGCTGAGACTTTTCCACTAACTTACATTTTAATTAAGAAAGTCACCCTTCGGTGAAAATTGCAGAATTCTTGTACTTAAGAATCAATAAAATGTGCACAGTCTAAAATGAGATTAATAATGGCCAAACTGTCTATTTTGGGAGTAATTATTTATTCATCAAAGAAAACCAGCTGCTTAAAACTGTAGTCCATCATGACCGAACAAGACATTTCCACTTCAGTCCTGTTGTTAAAATTCCCTTCTATCGCTCCGTCTGCTGTTAAATATAAAAAGCAGGAAGGTTCATTCTCTACCTGCATACATTTTAAATAAGAATTTCAACATTATCTTGTCCATTTAAAATAATTGTATGAAAATGTGAAGAAATATGATCTTGTAAAAGCTGCAGTCTGACGCACCCAGGGAGTGAGGGAGAAAGAGCAGGGACGTTGTTATTTAAAATTCATGGAGCCTTGGCAAGATTGATGGAGAGAGGTTCCTTTCTGGGACACTCATGAAGCCTGGGGCAAGAGGCTGAGGCTGGGAGGCCAGGTTCAGCCAAGGGTCCCAGGCCCAGCAAGTGCGCTGGGGAGGGGCACCCACTGTGTCAACTGATCCAGAGAGCAGAGAGAGGGTGGTGGTCCTCCAGGATGCTGCATGGCAAGGCTCCGGCTCAGATCAACCCTGGGAAAGAGGAAGGAGCCACTGTTTCTGTTTGGGGTCTGGGTTAGTCTAAGCCCTCGAGTCATGACTTAGAGGCTGAGTAGGGGCTGGGCTGTGGAGCAGAGCGAAGGAAGGAGGCTAAGGAGAGGAAGGGGTTATCCACCAGGACTTCAGTTGAGGTTTAAATAATTTACCACTCTGTGGCTGTCATCACCAGCTCCCAGAGGGAAAAAGAGGTACGAATTGAAAATGTTTTCCCCTTTAATATCTGTGCCCCAGCCCTGGCCCTGTCGTGAAGGGTAAGGGCACATGGTCTATTCCCCCTTTTCCATATCTGTGCCTCCCCACTGGCCCTGTGATGGTGGGGGTGGAGGTACCTGGACTGAGTGGGTGCCCCTGAGTTCAGTTCTGTTGTTTTCTTTCTGGGTGACTTCATCATTGTAACTAAGTCAAAGGAATGGCACTCATTGGGATAACCCAAGGGGCTGATGGGACTGAATTCTGTCTGGAGGTTCTAGAAAAGCATCTATTTCCTGGCCTCTCCCAGCCCTTGGAAGACACTGTGGATCTTGCCTCATGATCCTTCCTCATCTTCAGAGTCAGTGTGAAGGGACTGGTGCCTGCACCTCTAATCATGGGCACTTATCATAACCCTGCAGCAAGTCTTCTTGGACCGCCAGCCCCCAAATCATGACATCAATTATGAATGCTCGGCCCTAGCTCAAGCCTGTTTCCAGCTAGCTTTTCTTAACTGAAATTAACCCATTTCTATTAATCTATGTGCTGCCCCGAGGCTTGTTTATCTCCTCTCCGTACAGTTCATCCTGCTTTCCTGCTTCCTCTGTGGCTGGCTGGCTGCCCCCCACCCCTCACTGGCCCCCTTTTCTTTCTGCCTGCCAGACCTGCCTATCCCTCCTCAGCCTAGCCGGTCAACTTTTTATTAGACCAATCAGGTGCCTTAGGCAGGCAAGGTGAAAGAGCAAATGCAGGATAAACAAAAGGAACACACCCTTACATAGCTAAATAAATGCAGCATAAACAAATATAACACATTTTAAACAATTATTCTGCAACACAAACAAATGTAACACATCTTTACTTAGTTAAATACTCTATTCCAAGGACAATACTCCACCTCCAGACTCAGGACTAATTCATATCTGTAAAGTTCTTCTAAGGCAGTGGTTCTCAACCTTCCTAATGCTGTGTGACCTTTCAATACACTTAGTCCCTCATGCTGTGGTGACCCCAACCATAAAATTATTTTTGTTGCTACTTCATAACTGTAATGTTACTACTGCTATGAACTGTCATGTAAATATTTGATATGCGACCACAGGTTGGGAACCACTGTTCTAAGGTGATGTCACCGCCAGATTTGGAGATGACATCTGTGTGAAAATTTGGGGTGGTTCATTATGATGCTCATTATGGTGCCTGTCCCAGTTGCTGTTGCTGTGAGTACAAATAAACACTGGCCCAAACCAACATGAGGCAGAAAAGGGTTTATTTCATCTTACAGGTTATAGTCCATTGCTGAGGGTAATCAGGGCAGGAACTGAAGCAGGATCTGAAGGAGAAACCATGGAAGAACGCCGCT
Organism: Peromyscus attwateri; assembly: GCA_902168425.1. Lineage (NCBI taxonomy): Eukaryota > Metazoa > Chordata > Mammalia > Rodentia > Cricetidae > Peromyscus > Peromyscus attwateri. The sequence goes on along the minus strand of CABHPP010139572.1, from coordinate 6,528 downwards.
TGCTCCCAGGCTTTCCTTCAGTTACTTTTCTTAAATAGCACGGACCCCTCTGCCTAAGGATGGCACCGCCCACAGTGGACTGAGCCCTCCGACATCAATTAGCAACCAAGAAAATGCCCCCACAGACATGCCCACAGGCTCATCTGGTGGAGGCCATTCCTCCACTGAAGTTCCCTCTTCCCAGGTGTGTCAAGATGACAACCAAGTGTAGCCACCAGACTGACCACGGACAAGCCGTTGGGCCTCACTTTCTGATTTTCTTCCTTTCTCTCCTCCTCTTTTTCCTCCCCCTCTTTCTCCCTCCCCTTCTCTGACCATTCCTCCTTTGGAAATGTGGGTCCAGGCTGGCCATGCCCCCTTGTGAGTGCTAGGATTATAAGCTCAGGTCACCACTCCCATTTGGTTTCTGGGTTTTCTTTGTTTGTCTTTATTTATTAATTTACATATTTATTTATTCACTTAGTGTGTGTGCTTCATATTGTATTTTGAATTACACTTACCTATGTATGTGTGGTTGTGGATGTGTGTGTGAAGACCAAATGGTGATGTGTGCGAGTTGGTCTGACTTTTCACCATGTGGGTCCTGAGGCTTCAACTCAGGTCATCAGGCTTGGCGGCAACCGCCTTCACCCACTGAGCCATCTCGCCAGTCCCCAGTCTCTGGTTTCAAGTAGAACAGAAGCACCTGGTGACGTCTTCAGAGGATCCCAGGAGCTAGAACAACACATGGTCCTTACCTACACATGGTGTATTTGGTGGAGTTGAAGAGTCTCCTCTGGCAGGGAGCAGGCATGGCTGGATTTGAAGGATTCTGTCCTTTTCTCTCCCCCAGGCCAGTCTGTTTGCAGGAAGCTTGGTCCCCGTTTGGCTGAAAACTCCAGAGTGGGATAAACTGAATTTTTACGGAGTTACATAAGCACCCGCAGTGGAGGCACTTCCACACACCCTTTTGAGCTCAGGACAGAGCTCAAGAAAGAGCTGGCCCCACACATGTAGAAGGAAAAGTCAGAAGCCACAGCTCCTTCCATGTGTGAGTCAAGTAAGGTCCTGGCCCTGCCACTGGGGGAGAGGCCAGCAGTCTGGACCAGTTGCCCAAGAACTGACATTGTTGGTTTGTGACTAGCCTTGAGTAGATTGTTCCTGGATGTCACCTCTACTTCCCTGCTGGAAACGTGAGAGTGGAGACTTGTCCCATCCCCGGCCACTCAGTGTCTTCAAGATTCTGAACACAGATCAAGGCAGGAGGACTTAGTTCCAATAAGCACCTAGTTAATTTGGGTGAAGACTGGGGCTTGAGAACAACCCCAAAACATTCGTCACCTAAGGTCTGCCTGAGGTCTGGGGACCTGGACCTAGAACTAGACTCTGATAGCACATGTACTGATCCAGTATCCCAGCATGCCCACGGACCAAGAATGTCCATAGAGTCACTTTTAGAGACAGTTAAAATCCAGAAACTTGAGCTCCATGTCCATCTATGGGTTAAGCCCACAAATATGCATTTGAATAACCAGCTGCCCAGTGTTTCTGAGGTGCTATCAAATTTGAGCATCACGGCTCTGACCGCGGTGCGGGCTCAGGAAAACAGGGCTTACCACATTCCATCTGGACCCTTCTGCCTTCTCCTAATACCACAGAGAGCCTTTGCTGTCTCATCTCCTAGGCCTCTTTCTCGGGACTGAATCAAGCAATGACGTCACAGCCTTGCTACAGTCTCAGTCTCTCCAAAGGCAAGAAATCTACTTCCGGGGGAGGGTCTCTTGGAATAAGGAGCTTCCAGTGCGGGGAAGGAATGAGAAGACAGAAGGACACTCAGTGTGACTAACTCTGTCTTTAGGTGAGCTACCACCTGTCTCCAACATGCCTGCGGCTGCCGGAGTGTCCCTCATGCCCTCCCCATCTTCCCTTTAAACTCTGTCATTTGTACAGCCTATTAACCTTTAACTTTATGACTACCCAAAGATGAAATACTGGCAGCATTTAAGCCTGAGAATACTCCAGACCTACACTCTTAGTTTGCAGCAGGGTGAAGCACTTTCTTTTAAATCAGTCATTTTTAATATCAGTCACCAGGAAGCTACCCACAGAGAGTATTTTAGGCTCCATGCAGTGAGCTGATTCATGACAAATGTCAGCGCTGGATTCTACCTCCACACCTGTCCTGGAAACAGCAGTCCTTCCCTTATTCTTGGGAGAAAATCCTGTAGGTAGGTATCCGTAATCCACCACTGCTTACATTCCTGCTGTAGGCTCCGTCTGACCCCCAGGATCCAATCCTTCTACAAGGCCTTCTGAAATATGCACTCTCCATTTTCAGATGAAGAAACTGAGGCTCTAAGAGGCTACAAAATTTGGCTAGGGAAACCTGGCCTTTTGAGCGATGGGGCTCAGACTAAACTTTAAATCTGTGACGCCTAGTTTGAATTGTCAACATGCTACAACCTAGAACCACTTGGGAGGGGAGTCTCAATAAGGGCTTGTCTTCCTCAGGTTGGCGGGTATGTCTTCTGTGTGGATGGGTCTTGACTATGCGTTAATTGATGTGGGAAGACCCAGTCCATGGTGGGTGGTACCGTTCCCTAGGCAGGGGCAGAGAATGAGCTGAGAACCAAACACATGCATTCATTCTCTCTGCTCTTGAATTCAGTACTGGCACTGTCGTTTTTGACTGTGATGCAACCAGATGCTTTGAATTCTTGCTTTGACGTCCCTGCGATGATGGACTGTAATCTGGAATGGAGAACTAAAACAAACTCCTTTTCTCCTAAGTTGTTTTTTGTCAGGGTGTTTCATCACAGTAACAAAAATGAAACCAGGGCCATCAATTTGACTCCAAATGGTAGAGCAGTCAAAGTTGTGAAAGCTCATCCTTATGGAGCCTGTTCACTTGAGAGTCAAGTGCTCACTGCTATTACAAGGATGTGTACCAGCTTTAAAGAGAACATGTCCCAAGGTAGGCATGCAAAGTGCTAGGCCAGTATAGTCGGACTTTCTTCGGTCCGCCAACTCCTGAATAATGACATGGAGATCTTTTTATTAATTATGAAACTTGGCCTCAGTTTAGGCTTGTTCTCATCTAGCTCTTAGAACTATCCCGTTTATATTAATCTATGTTCTGCCATGTGGCTCGTTACCTCTCCTCAGTACCATGTGCCCATTTCATCTGTGTCTGATTATCAAATCCTGCCTCTCCTCTTCCTAGAGTTTCTGTCTCTTCCTGGAAGTTCCGCCTATCCTCTCCAGTCTAGCTATTGGCTGTTTAGCACTTTATTAAACCAATCAGAAGGTGCCTTGGCAGAGACACATCTTCATAGTGTACAAAAAGATTATCCCACAACAGGCCAGTGAGTTCTGAGGTCTTAAATGCCACTTCCCCAAGAGTGACCAGTCATCCCAGTTCACCTGGATGTACCAAGAGAGTTGCAGGCAAACTGGATTTAATTGGTCAACTTGCTTCCCAGTGCCACACTACTTCTGAGCTTCAGGCTTCCAGCTATGAGGAGGGCACAGTAATTCCTGCCACACAATGATGGAAGGATCTCCCATAGACAAGTATCTGGAAGTCTGGCTCAGACCAGAATAGAAAGATACCAGAAACCCATAGGGACTGATTACCAGAGAATCTGGGGAACATGAAATTTCTAAAGTTGGCTTGGCCACTTTTATCTAGTGTTATTTTATTGCTTTAAAATTTATTATTATTATTTTATGTATATGGGTATTTTGCATGCATGTATGTCTGTTCACCACTCATGTCTGGTACCACTGGAGACTAGAAGAGGGCATTGGATTCCCTGAAACTGGAGTTACAAAGGGTTATGGCTGCCATGAGGGTGCTGGGAGTCGAACCTAGGTCCTCTGGAAAAGCAGCCAGTGTTTTTTTTTTTTTTAAAGGTTTATTTATTATGTATACAGTATTCTGCCTGCATGTATCCCTGCAGGCCAGAAGAGGGCACCAGATCTCATTACAGATGGTTGGGAGCCACCATGTGGTTGCTGGGAATTGAACTCAGGACCTCTGGAAGACCAGCCAGTGCTCTTAACCTCTGAGCCACCTCTCCAGCCCGCAGCCAGTGTTTTTAATTGCTGAGCCATCTCTCTAGCCCTATGTGCAGGTCACTTTTGTAACTGGACATTTCCTGTCCCAACCACCTGGTCCCAAATAACTGACTCAGAGGCTAAGTATGAATTATAAATGCTTGGCTGATAGCTCAGGCTTGTTGCTAGGTAACTCTTACATTTAAATTAACCCATATTTCTATTTATGCTTTGCTGCATGACTCATGGCTTGTTACCTCATTTTTTACACATCCTGCTTGTTTGGTGGTTGGCTGGGATCTCTCCTAACTCTGCCCTTCTCCTTCCCATCATTCTTAATTTGGTTGCCCAACCAACACTTCCTGCCTGGATACTGACCAATCAGAGTTTTATTAAACCAATTCGAGTGACAAATCTTTGGATTATTCCACAGTATACTTTATTTATTTATTTATTTATATGTTTGTTTGTTTATTAATTTATTTTTTGGAGCTAAAGACCAAACCCAGGGCCTTGCGCTAGCTAGGCAAGCGCTCTGCCACTGAGCTAAATCTCCAACTTCTATTTATTTTTTAGACAGTATCTCACTATGTAGCTCTGGCTGTTCTAGAACTTGTTAAATGCAGACCAGGCTGGCCTCAAACTCACAAAGATTGACTTGACTCTGCCTCTTGGGTGCTGGGATTAATGGCCTGTGCCATCATGCCCAGCTTGGACAGGTCATTTAAAAGTATTTTTATTTACTATCATTGTGAGCATGTACATGGTATGTATGTATGTATATGTGCATACCAAAGTTCTGTTGTGGAGGTCAAGAGACAATTTTGTAAGGCTCTTTCCTTTCACCTTTACACGGGTTCCTGGGATTGAACCCAGGTTGTCAGGCTTATGTGGCAAATACCTTTACCGGCTGAAACACCTTGCCAACCCTGGAATGGTGAAATAAAGGCCTGGCATCTAAGAATAGGCAAAGACTTGGGATGAAGGGTGCACACTTGAACGTATCTTTTCACCCTGCTTTGCAGATTTTCATTGCATTGACCAGACAAACTGCAGAGTTACACAGCTTGTCTGTTATACTGGCCCAATGAGGGGTAGAGATGATCTGTTTACTCCCCTTCTGTAACCAGAGTAAATAGAACGGCACCAGCCACTTAGGTAGGCTCTTGGTGACTTTGAGAATGAGTAAATGAACAAACCTGAGACCTGGGCTGGTGGACTGATTTTCCAGTTGTTTGGGAGAGTAACACGAAATGGCCAACAGACTCAAGGCGGAGCTGCCGTGTGCCTGCTAGTCATCTAACCCTGGAAGGATACAAGGTCACTGATCACAGCCACTCCACTGCAGCCTCCAGAACACGTTCTTTAGCAGCGCCCACTGAGGGCCTAGACCCTTTGTAGCGTTTCTCTCCCCTAGGGCACAAGTCCCTGAAGCTGAATCTGGTCTCTGGTCAGCCTCTCGGAGAGCAGCAGAAACTGGCCCTGTGTACTGGGACTCGGTGCACACGCAGTCAGGCCGCTTCTGTTTGAAGTTAAAATCTCCTAGAACGTCTGTCCCAGTGTACTCTGTTCTGGGGCAGCACTCTCAGGCCCCTATGCAGAGTGCTGACTGCAACCCCATTACCTGGCTCAGCATGGCCACTTACACAACGCAGCTGTGGACAGAACCAGGACCCGCTCAGCAGGACGCAGAGTAAACCAGCGGCAGACATCGGGGCTTGGTTCCGAGTCAGACATTTAGGCCCAGCTGGGATGTTTATAACTTTTTAACATTTATGTAAAAGTTTCTTTCTTGTTTTGGTCCCATTTTATGGTTAGTCTAAAGCCAGTCTGAAAGATAATATATTGTGACTGTTATATTATTTATTTTCGAGCCAACTTATTGATTATTGTGTGGAGAAAATGACAAATGGTGTCTGTGCGCGGCACGGTCAGCAGGTTCTATTAAAGAAATGATAGTATTGCTCATGGATTGTTAAAAGCTCCAGTTTAGGATCTTTATAGGTTTATATCCATCACTATTTAATGATCAAATGATGAAAAATATGAGCTGTGGGGACAATTTTTTTTTTCTGCAGGAGCTTTATGTTTAAGCAGTTAGCAAAATAAGATACACTATTTTGGTGGGGGAGTGTGGTGGTAAGGAAACCCAGGAAGATTTGATTTCTCCATATTTAATAAATTATAATAATTAATGCTATAGGTATTTAACCCAGTAGCAGGACTGTGAGGAAAGATGCTGCCAGGTCCTGAGCAAAACCATAAACATCCAGCGTCTAGGGCTCTTGCTGGGGTTAGGAGGTCAAAGGTTGGCCTTGTCAGGGCTGGTCTTCCCTGGTGAAAAGTTCCTGGTCTGGTGGAAACTAGTGTCCTAAGGATAAAGCCATGACATCTGGGTCTGTACAGGGTAAAGACAATGCAAAGTTAATAAAATGACCAAACTCCCATGAAACCTAAGGGAGAGGCCTGGTGACTGGGGATTTCTAGGGG
>CABHPP010139571.1:24276-47781 GCA_902168425.1 Peromyscus attwateri | reverse complement strand
TTAAATTCCTTCAATATCAGAGTTTTCCTGTTTCCTGAATTGAACTGTGGGCCCAATAAAATGCCTAATAAACGTTTTAGGAAGCTAGGAGATGGAGCCAGGAGAACTGTTTTGGCGACAGGGATTAGATTAAACTCAAATCCGAAAAAAAAAATAAGTTTTAATAGCAGACTGGTGGCGCTGGAGCATGACGAGTGTGTGGCTTCAAGGAATTGGAGCAGACACTAGAAGGAGCAGCCCTATAGAGAGGCCTGCTAGTCAAAAGAAGAGATGGAGTGGGTGGGAGCATCCCACCAGCAAAGGGAGGCTGCCCCTGGTGGCCAGATTCTGCTGCCAGCTTGGGAACCTCTATGATCCTTGCCTTCAGTAAGTCTGTGTAGTCCAGTGGAATTTTCAGGGAACATAAAATTACCTCCAAGAGGTCTGTCTAATCTCCCCAGTTAGGGGTTGTTGCAAACAGCCTCCTTGGCAAGAGCAGAGCTAGTTGCCAAGGCAGATTTGGGAAGCTGGTCCGTGGCCAGGTGGCTGGCAGAGAGGGAGGGATGCCAAGACCTGTGGGTGAAGAGGGCCTGCTTCAGGAAAGACTAGGAAACCTTATCTGGGGATACTTAACGTTTAGGGCCAAGACTCACTCACCCACACGCTGCACACAGATGCGGTGCAACTGTTATTTAGGGTAAAACTTCCCCTGGGCACCAGAAAAGCACCCTTGAACTGGGATCAGAGGCTGAAAGTGTCAGCCACATTGAAAAGTTTTATGATAGAGATAGGAACTGAAGGAACACCTTTCAGACACACCCTTCAGTCCACCACAAGTCTAGAACAGCACCTAGCTAAGATATGTGTTGGGGGTGGGGAATGAATCAGGATCACATTGTAGTACATCTTCCTATCATCAGATACTTTTAATGCCTGTGTATGGGTCCATAAGCATTGTAATGCAGACACATCTTAGGTAAAGTAGGACTCAAGTACTGTGCAGGAGCACATCAACCAGGAACTAGCCAGGTCCAGACACCTGGCTACTCAACCAGCCAGCCAAAGCATCTGTTAGTCAGATGTCCCTTCAGACAGCCAGCTCTCTGCTATCACCATCCTTTTCTCTGTCTTCTTCAATCCTGTTAGACTCCCCAAACAGTTCGTGACTATATTCCCACTGACAAAGATTAACTTACATTTGGAATTCACATGTTCAAGGTGATAACTTCAGTTTCCAGAAACTGACTTTGGAAATGTCCTTTGCTCATGAAGAAAAAGTAAGATTAAAAAACATTGATAGAACAACATTTCAACCTGGTGGTGGTGGCATATGCCTTTAATCCCAGCACTCTGGAGGCGGAGGAGGTAGGTGGATCTCAGTGAGCAGAGTGAGTTCCAGGCTAGCCAGGGTTACACACAGAAACCCTGACTCAAAAAAATAAAAACAGAAACATTTCATCCACTAAGAAAAAAATATATGCTTTTTCTTCCTTAGTTTAATTCTCTCTAGGAAGCAGCTTTCCCACTGGGAATTCCATTTCCCAGCCTGACCATGGGATGTCTGTGTGATTAGTTTTTGGGTATTGATAATATAAGCTACACTGGTCTGTGACTTGCTGGCCAGAGTGATGGGGCAGCTGATCCACGTCCTTCCATCTGTAAGTCTCTCTTTAGCTGAATACAAGAGCCTTCTAAGACCCTGGTTTGGACGGAGGATCAGATGAACGGAGCCAAGTCTTGTAATTACCACGTCAAGAAATGCTGCTCATCTCCTAAGAAAGACTGCACGAGACTTTAACTAAAAAAGAAGTAGTCATTTGTGTGTTAGTCTGCTAGGACTTATTCATTAGGAAATTAATATACAGTAGTTACTTATTTTATTCCAAAGTAAAATATCTACTAAAATACAGAAGTATTACGTCGTTGTTACATAAGAGAGCAACCATAACACTAAAAACATTCCCCTCTGTTTTAATACATGAGCATCCAATCTTCATTTCTGTAAATGAACAATTCATTTGCCAGTTATGTCTTGAACAACTGTGCAAGGCACTGGCTCTGTAGTTGGCATTTTCTTTGGGCCACCAACCAGCTCCCAAATAAAGACACAGAGACTTATTAATTATGAGTGCTCAGCCTTAGCTTAGGTTTGTCCCACTAGCTCTTTTACTTTAATTTAACCTGTTTCTGTTCATCTATGTTTTGCCTTGGGGCTTTTTACTCTTCATTCTGTATGTCCTATGTAGATGAATTTCTAAACAGTCTTATTAAATAAGAAACACAGAGCCAAATATAGGCGTGAAAGCTGTAGAGATTAGGGAAATAGTGAGAGTCACCAGCTAACCTGAGCTCACCACCCCACAGTAGCTTCCCAAGCGAGCAAGCTACTTCCTGTCTACCCAGGCTTTTATTGCCTTGCTGTTCTGCCCTCTCATTGGCTCTTAGCCCAGCTACCTCACTTCCTTGTCACTGCCTGTCTGTACAGGCCTCCAGGTCTCTGTGGTTGGTACTGGGATTAAGCCGTGTGTCACCATGCTTGGTTGTTCCCTAGTGTGTCCTTGAGCACACAGAGACTCTGCCATGTGGTTGGATTAAGGGCGTGTGCTACCGCTGCCTGACTTTTGTTATGGCTGGCTATGTCCTCTGATCTCCAGACAAACTTTATTTATTACCATACAAATAAATATCACCACATTTCAGCACAAATAAAATATCACCACATTTCAGCCCAAATAAAATATCACCACAGTCCTACTTTCCTGCTTCCTCTGTGCCTGGCTGACTGGCTCCAGGCCTCTTCCTCTTACTTACTCTCTCTGCTTGGAAGCCCCACCTACTCTACCTTTTCCCTCCCTATTGGCAATTCCCTTTTTATTAGACAGGCAAAGTAAAACAGCAACACATCTTTACATAATTAAACAAATGCAACATATCGTTACAAAGTTAAACAAATAGTCCACAACATAAATACAATACATCTTTACATAGTTAGACAAATTCAGCACATCTTTGTGTAGTTAAACATGGCTCAATGGTTAATAAATGTGAGGAATAGAGGTTCAGTCACTTAGCTCTCTTTGGTCTTGATGGATAGGTCTTACACACATGCTATCTTTGCAGACATTGATGTGTAAAGTGCTGCTTCCACACAGAATAATTTACTGTTCTCTTCATGGATGAATACTGAATAACATGCTTGAGGGAGGATTTGTGGGTTTGGAATCCACTGCATTGAAATGATCCACACAATTGTTACTCACTGGTGAAAATCATAGACAGTGAAAAACAATTTTTAGTTTTTATTATGTGCTGTTCTGGCCAATTATTTTTGTTTTGTTTTGTTTTGTCAATTTAACACAAGCTAAAGTTATATGGGAAGAAGGAATCTTAATTGAGAAATTGCCTCCATAGGATTGGTCTGTAGTCATACCTGTGTGGCATTTTCTTGACTAGTGATTGATATAGGAGGACCCAGTGCACTGTGGGTACTGACACCACTGCAGGTAGTCCTGGGGTGATTAAGAAAGCAGACTGGGCAACTCAGGAAGAAGCACTCCCCCATGGCTTTTCCTTTACTCTCTGCAGTCCTGCCCTAAATTCCCTCAGTGATAAATTATTACCAGGAAGTATAAGAAGAAATAAATCCTTTCCTCTCAAAGTTGCTTTTGGTCATGTTGTCTTATCACAGAAATAGAAATTCTAAGACATGTGCTTTGTTAGTTTCAGAGGAAACAAATAAATAGGTAGATAGTAAATAAATAAATAAATAAGAGAGGGAAAAGGGGAAAGAAAAGAGAAATAAAAAATGGATTGAATATACTGTATTCTGTATCCTATTTTTGAGAATAACCTATTTTTCAAATTTTGGACATTTCCTTGGTTCACTGGAATAAAATCAACTTAAATCCCCTTAATTTCTAAATTTAGTTACTCAGCATTTTGTTGAGAATTTTTGTTTCTGCATTCAAAGGGGAAACTGAATTATGATTTTCCTTCACTGTTGTGTCGTTGTCTAGTTTGGGTATCAGGGTAATGCTGGCTTCATAGTTCGGTAGTATTCATTTCTACCCATTTGATAGAGTAGTTTGAACAATATTGGTGTTTCTTCTTCCTTGAGTAGTTGATAGAATTTGGCACTGAATCTATATGGTCCGAGCCTTTCTTTGTTAGGATACTAAAAAAAAAAAACAAAAACAAACAAACAAAAAAAACTAAAATGAAATAGCATGAAGTGAAGAAAGGAATACAAACTTCCAACGTCTCATGTAGCCCAGGCCGACCTGGAACTATGTAGCAGAGGATAACCTTGACCTTCTGATCTTCCTGTCTCCATTATGAGTACTGAGATTACAAGCATGCATCAACATACTTAGTTTTATGCAGTGCTGGGAATAAAACTTCCCGCACACTAGGCAAACATTCCCCCAACTAAACGCCATCCCCATCCCTGTTTTCAATAGCATGGCGCATTATGGGTTTAAGCTATTAATGGCATGTTGATCTCATTTTAGTAGATTAGAGATGCTTAGGAATATATCTATTTCTTCTGGACTTTCCAGTTAATTGACACATAGAGTGTATTTCTAGGTTTTGTTTATCGTATTAATTTTAGCTCTTCTATCTTTCATTTGGTTAGTTTTGTCAGAAATTGTCAATATTGTTCATTTTTCCAGAAAAATCAACTCTGTCTAGTGAGCCTCTATATTATTATTTTAGTTTCTACTTCATTAAGTTCAACCCTAATCTTTATTATCTCTTGCTCCTTCTTGCATTGGGGCTTGGATTGTTTTTGGTTTTCTAAGACCCAAATGTGCGTCATTAGGTTATTTGTTTAAGATTGCTCTCATTTTAAATGTAAACTCTAAACTTGCCCTTTAGAACTTCCTGAATTGTGTCCTGAAGGGTCTAGTAAGTTCTCTCATCTTCATTTCATGCTAGAAACTTTTACATTTTTTCAAAGATTCACCTGTCCTTCAAGAATGCATTATTCAGTCTCCAAGTGTCTACGTCGTTTCTGTGGTTTCTCTTGAGATTGATTTCCAATTGTGTTCCTCTGTGATATTAGGATATCAATAAATTATTTTTGACTCTTTTGTATTTGTTAAGATTTGATTTATGGTCTCGAATGCCGTCTATTATATATATTTATATTCCTTGAACTGCGGAGAGGAATATGTGTACTGCATCTATTGGCTGGAAGATTCTGTGTTTAACTCTAATGTCCATTAAACTCTGATTTTTTTTTTTTTTTTTTTTTTTGCTTTTTAGTAGGGATGACCTACAAAGATGAGAGTGGAGTAATGAAGTCACCCACTAATATTCTATTATTGTATCAGGTATCAGGACCCATTGACCATTCATGTTCATTAGTATTTTTCTATGAAATTGGGAGCTCCAATATATGGTGCATATTATAATTTTAGATGCATTGTTCTCTTTATTTGTTTGTTTGTTGTTCATTTTTTGAGACAGTTTTTCTTTATGTAGCTCTGGCGGTCCTGGAATTTGCTTTGCAGTCCAGGCTGGACTTGAACTCAAAGATCTGCCTGCCTCTGTGTCCCAAGTACTGGGAGTAAAGATGTGAGCCACCACTCTCTGACACATTGTCCTCTTCAGTGTTCTTTTTTTTTATCTCTTCTTATTAATTTCAGCTTGAGATTTACTTCATTAAATATCAAAATATCTATGCAGATTTTTTTATTTCATTAATCTGATTGACTTCCATTCCATCAGTGGGTATCTTTGTCAATGAAGTATGTTTCTTGGGAACAACAGATAATAATAACAATAGATATGAACTCACAGAGACTGTGACAGCGTACACCAAGCCTGCACAGGCTCGAGCCAGTTTGGGTTCCAGTCTGAGAGGGAGAAGTGAACGTGAGCTCCCATGCCTAACCAAGAAGCTAACTTCCATTGACAACCATTCGTAAAGGAAAAATTAGTTTTCTCTAATGGCATCTCACAGGGTATATAAGCCACACTTAAGGATGGGCCCATGCCCAGCAGTAGATGGCCAACAAAAATGTATTCAATAGTGATTTTGTCTCATATTGCTTTGTTTGGGCATATTTTTTAAATCTTACTGGTCTTTTGCTTGTATATTATGGTTTCCAATTTTGTATTTTTATGGGTTTTGTTTTGGAGTGTGTGTGTGTGTGTGTGTGTGTGTGTGTGTGTGTTTCTTGTGCTTGTTTTTTTTTTAAATATATTTTTATATATATATATATATATATATATATATGCCTGTTTGTTTTCTAAAGAGAGACAGAAAAAAAGGTCTGGATTTAGACATGTGGGGATGTGGGGAAGATCTGGAAGAAGATGGGGCAGGAGAAACTATGATCAGAATATACTGTAAATTTTTAATAAAATAAGTAAATAAATAAAATCGAGTTACTTTTTTCCCCCAGAAGTTCAATTTCCTGCTGATGTCTTTCTTCCAGGTTACTGATATTTCAATGACTTTTTAAAAATCTTTTTCTGGTCATTGATATTTTTACTAGTAATCTTTGGAAATGTACATCTGGAATTTTACCTAATTTAGTATCTTCGAATTCTGTAGTGGAAGAGTTGTAATCTTTTTTAAATATCATACAGCACCTTGGAAATCAACAGGAATGGTTCCTATTACCCCCTGTGGTAACACAGACCATGGACATTATCACATACCCCAGCTGGGAACATGGACCTAGACACGCCCTGGGAAGCAGTTCAGGGCCCATATGTCACCATGGCACCTTGTGGCAGTGCAGGCCAGACAGATCTGTATGGCTCCAACTGCATCATGACCTTCAGATCACCACCTGGCCTCAGGTGCAATCTAGACCCTGGGTATTTGCATGGCCTTCAGTGGTAATCAGGAGTCACAGATATCAACCCAGACCCTGGCTTCAGTAGGGTCACAGATTACTGTGTTTCTGTATTACAATGTAAGCGTTTGTTGGTTTGATCTCTCTTCTGGTTTTACTTAGGGATCTTTTTATTGAGTAGCCTGGTCTTGAGGGATCAATCTCTAGTACCACTTAGAAAGGAGAAAACAAACTGCCTTTGGATGAGGCTTCTGCTACTCATCCCCACTCTGGGTAGCCACGTATCTGGCTCTGTGTTCAGCTTGGCTTTCTCCTTTTCCCTTACACTATCCCCTATCACTTTGTTAATTTACAACCCCTCCCTCTTCCCTCCTTTGGAATGAATATAATGTTCTTACACTGACTCATCTCCACAGGCTCACAGGAAGTCAGTGTCTTTCCTGTTGTCTTACCTGAAAGTCCCATTAGCAAAGTTTTATTTTGCTAATATTCACAGACAGTGGGCAGTGCATATTTAGTATGAGTTTATTGGCTACCTATATTTATCAGACCCTTGGAATAAGCATGTAAAATCTAAAATCCTCTCTGATTTCACAACACCTCTATTCAAGTTCACAGAGCTAGACAACGGAAAAAGAACAATTAAAAACAACTACACATGCTAAGTACATCGTGCCATGATGGAGAGATCTGTGCAGCTGCAAAGGCAAAAATTCTAGGTAAAAGCAACTGCAGATGAAAAGGCCCTAAGGGGTGAGATGCTTGGTGGTTGTTGTTTTTTAACCAGTTGTCAAAAGATAGCAGGATAGCTGGAGCAGAATGAATTAGAAAGACCTGTTGGCACCACACAGAGCATTATAGGTCATTGGGATGGCCGACATTTATTCTAGACAAATGGAGGGACTTTAATAGTAAAGTGAGAGGATATAACTGAAGGCATGAATGTAAATGGAGTGATAGGAAGGAAGAAGGGTGACGATGGTAAGGCCAGGAGAGAGAACTGTTCATAATCCAAGCAAGAATGAAAGTGCTCTGGATGGTACAGGTTAGAAGGAAGCAGAGAGAAACATCCAACTCCAAGTATGTTTAAAAAGTCAATTTCACAGGACTTGCTCATGGAATGAATACAGGATTTGCAAAGATTAAAAATAGTCTAAAACAAACAACAAAAACAGGAAAGCTGTGGGCCTGAGCAAGTGGAAGATAGTAGTTACTAGTTACTGAGGAATGGACTGCTAGAAATAGAGAGCGTATTTTATACTCGGAAACTTGTGTTTAGATATGTTTAACTTTGATGAGTTGACATTGTGCTGTGCACGGGAGGCAACTACCTTGGGTATGGACTGGATGCATTTACGTGTCTTCTCACCTTTAGAGACACAGGAACCGTGAGAGCAGGGACCCGATGTAATCCTAACAGTGCCGGCAGCATCTCAAGCACAGAGTAGGGGTTTAAAATTTGTTTTCTGAATGAATGAAAATTCTGTTATAATGTCATTCTAATTATTTTTTCTGATTTTCTTCATTGTTGAAATTAGGCACTTCAGCAAATTTATAGGGAAGAGTTAGATTTCATTCTTAGATGTTTTAAACTTATAAAACTTACCTTTTGTCATGGCAACTTGATCAGGCTCTCGGGGTAAGAAACAGAATTCAGAAGTTCAGTTCTTAGCGTGAGGTGTGTCTCTCATTGTCAGAATAATTACTTGTGCAGATCCAGGGAAGGCACAGTATTACTCATATTTCCTTTTCCCCAAATGCACAAAGAGTTCTATTGTTTGCAACATCTGAACTCTTCCATGGTGATAACTTAGGCTAGACATCAGCAGTTTTCAGGGAGGAAGTGAGCAGCGTTGAGAGTCTTTAGAACAGCCCCACAAGAACTCCCTTCTCCCTTTAAGTGAATATCTGAAGTCCAGCCCAACATGAAATTAAGCAGCTGTGTAAATCTCGTTGAATTTGCTTTAGGACACCTGTGATGCCAGCACCCTTATCTTTGGTAAAATATTCAGCCTCCTCACCTGCCAAGCAATCATCAGTTGCTTGTTCAGCCACTGTTGCCATGAGGATGTGTACCAGGAAAGGTAGATATCTAACTAGGGGACATCCAAGGGCTGGTGACACTTCCCTTACCTGACTTGCCAAACTGACCTAGGTCAATCAGATGCCTTCTGCGAAGAGCTGACCTCAATTTCACGGGGAAGTTGGACTGAGAAGTATTTCAGGCTGGAGCTAAGGCGGCCAATGGCACATGACCCTCTGGAAGGTGTATAAACGGATGGTGTCACTCTGGAGAGAAGAGGCTGGTTAATGGTGAGGACAGCAGAAAAAGAAAAACTCTAAAATCTACCTCCTTCTCCTAAACCTGATTGTTAACTTGTTTCCAGACAGCAAAGACTTCCTCAATATATTTTGGGGAAGCTTTTTAAAGTGTTATGCACCTTTCTAAGCCCATATTGTGATTAGTAAGACCTCTCATAGCCAAGGTGGTCTTTTCCACATCCCCCATAGAGTTCTAAGAGGTCATAACTTCTGATTATCATGCTTATGGGACCCCTTTGCTTCATTCAAAAAACGACTCTATTCTGTTCCCAGCCTTGCCTATCTCAGTTTTCTCCTCAGCACACTCAGTGACTAAAATAAAAAGAGTAAAGCAAGTACAGACACAAAAGTAAGAGACTGTGATTAAGGAGTCTAAGTGAGGGTTTGTGCTCTTAATTATTCTCCAGACCAGTTGCTTTGTCATGGCCACATTTGAGAATATTATACAGTAAAGTTTTAAGACTCCAATAGCTCCAAAAGAGCTTCAGGTCCTCTGCAGATCTGGGCAGACCGCCATCCTCCATGTGCTGGCTTGTCATCCCAGTGGCTACAACCAAACAGCACAAACACCAGCAGGTGTTTCCACAGCCACTCAGCAGGAGAGCAGAGGGCTCCAGGGTTGAGGCCCAGCCGTCAAGAGTGTCTGCCAGAAGTGACACTCACAAATGACCACACTCACATTTCATTGGCCTGAGCTCATCACCGGACCACACCTTAACCTCAAAGAGAGCAATGGTATATAATTCTCTCACATGTCCACAATCAGAGGAAAACCAAATATTTATAAAAGGTAGTAGTGCCCTTCAGAATCTCTAATTATCCACTCAACCCCTTGAGATCTCGAGGCTACTATTTGACATTAATGACTAGGAATGTGTCTTAAATATTTCACACACCAGAATATTCCTAGGATGACTGTGGCTCCTACTCTGCTTCGTGGATTGAGCTTCTCTCATGTGGGTGTGGCCTCTACTATGTATGTTAGATCCACACCATTGGGACTGGCTTTGGCATTAGCTCATCTTCTCTGGAGACGTTATGACCCTATACCAGATTCCTTCTGTGAATATTATTTGTTATAACTAGCTAGGGCTCCAGTGCCACTATAGGTAGGCAGTGTTAGAGTAGCAGCTGACAATGTACAATAGGGTTGGATAAAAACAACCAAGTTCTCTTCCTTCAAAATCTTTTTTCAAATTATGTATTTTTAAGTTGGGTGACAAGAAAGCATGTTTGCAAAAATCCATATGCTGGGTGTGGACTAATTCCTTTTCAGCTGTTGGCAAATAATGTACTTGAGTCGTGCCCACACCCCAGCCATACAAATAATCCAGGCTCCTGCCATTCCTATTGGCTGCTGACCAGAAATAAATGAAAAAGTCCCTACATCTGGAGACACGCAACACATTGTCATTGCAAGATACAATGAAATTAAGCTGGAACTGAGCTAAAAGCTTTCTTCCTGATGGTTAACTTTCATAGTGCCAAAAGGTGCTTGTAACCTGCCAGGAGTGAAAAATAATTCATGGTCTTACCCAACTGTGAACCCCAAACTACAGTATCAACCTTCCAAAAAGTACGTGCCCATTTGAGTAATAGTGGCAGGACTGTTAGGAGGTTAAGCAACCATCCTCTGGTTGATTTGAGGCTCACTCACTAAAGGCATCCATACTTGATACTGTACATCTGGTCAGAAATCTGTGCCTGGAGAGGGCAACTTACTACTGTTATTTAGCTCAATTGACATAGCCTCAAACTGTCTCCTAAGTACTTATACTTGTACCCACAGAGAAATGTTATTCTCAGTCACAATCAGAGAAATCTTTTTTGTACCTAGTGAACTGCTGTGACTGTGGAGACTCACGGCTGCTTCAAGTGTTGAGAATAAGTGTTAGTTGAACACTCAGCCCTAGACAAGACATTTGGACACACACACACACACACACACACACACACACACACACACACACTCAGTTCAAAGGCTCAGGGAACATTTTGGAAGAAGAGCCAATAAGAATGTAAGAACTGTAAAACAGGAGAAGGAAAGCACAATGCTGTCTGCTGGGCATGCCCAGACCACTGCAATCCTAAATCCATAGTGACTGTTGCTGCCTGTACTGAGTCTGCACAGAATAGACTTGTCAGCAGTTAGGCATGAATATAGGAGTGACTTGTGGGGTCCCGCCCCTTCTTGTTGATCTATTAGCTACTGATTGATTCTGGGACAGAACAGAAAGATATAAATGTATGAAAGGGACTGGAAGGAAGGAAGAGAGTTCCATGGGAGTGGGAGGGAGATCAGAGAGGTTTTGGAGTAAGAATGATAAGTGTACATTACACTTGTATGAAATTGTCAAAGAACAAATCTAATTAATACCAAAGGAACTTTTTAAAAAGTTCTCTTAATGTGTCATAGGTACAAGAAAAACAGTTCTTTCTCATTTTAAGAGTTTTAAATATTATTTATAAATATGAATGTGTATTTTTATTATATATATATATATAAAATGTATGATTAATCTACTTTGGTGAGTCATAGCTTTTTCTAACAAGCTAATATTGTCAATTTAATAATATATGGGTTTTTTTCATTCTGCTGGATTAATGGCAAGCAGTTTTGGTGGTTGTCCTGTTTGGGTACTATTGTTAATTAACAAAACATATTTTCCCATCTAATTTTGTTGTTCCTATATTGTTATGGTTAGTCTTCTGTGTTAGCCTGGCTAGTCCGAATACTCAGGCATTTGGTTAATAATTAATCAAGACATTACTATGCAGGTGGTTTATAGGTTCACTAATTTACTTGTCATCACTTTGCTTCAAGTAGATCACTTCGGATAACATGAATGGGTCTCATTCCACCATTTGCAGAAGTTTTCAGGAAGAGATGTAATTCAATACTGCATTTCAAGACCACAGTATCAACTCATGTTTGATTTCCTTGCCTGCTGGCCTGTCATACATGTGCTGAACTCACAACCACATAGTCATGTTAGCCATAAAATTTCACTTACATTCTCTCTCTCTTCCCCCCCTCTCTCTCTCTCACACACACACACACACACACAAAGTGGGGGGCATGCACACACATAAAACATTACACATTTATTAAAACACAGAGTTTCTGATTTAACTCTTTAGGATAATACTTTCTTTGCTCCCCTACTTATGAATTGAACTAAGTCTTTTTCTGTTCCACCAGCCAGCTCCCAAATAATGACACAGAGAATTCTTTTTTTTAGAACTTATATACCTGTTTGAATTTTTTTTGTATTCTTTTTTAAAATTTTTTTATTTTATAATTTAATTTAATTTTACATATTAGCCACTGATTCCCCTGTCCTCCCCCCCCCCCCCGCACCTTCCCCCCAGCCCACTCCCCATTTCCATCTCCTCCAGGGCAAGGACTCCCCTGGGGATTCAGTTCAACCTGGTAGATTCAGTCCAGGCAGGTCCAGTCCCCTCCTCCCAGGCTGAGCAAAGTGTCCCAGCTTAAGCCCCAGGTTCCAGACAGCCAGCTCATGTACTAAGGACAGGTCTTGCTCCCACTGCCTGGGTGCCTCCCAAACAGTTGAAGCTAATCAACTGTCTCACTTATCCAGAGGGCCTGATCCAGTTGGGGGCTCCTCAGCTATTGGTTCATAGTTCATGTGTTTCCACTAGTTTGGCTATTTGTCCCTGTGCTTTTTCCAATCTTGGTCTCAACAATTCTTGTTCATATAATCCCTCCTCTTTCTCACCAATTGAACTCCTGGAGCTCCACCTGGAGCCTGGCCGTGGATCTTTGCATCTGCTTCCCTCAGTCATTGGATGAGATTTCTAGCATGACAGTTAGTGTGTTTGGCCATCCTATCACCAGAGTAGGTCAGTTTGGGCTTTCTCTCGACCATTGCCAGTAGTCTATTGTGGAGGTATCTTTGTGGATTTCTGGGGACCTCTCTGGCACATTACTTCTTCCTATTCCCATGTAGTCTTCATTTATCATGGTCTCTTATTCCTTGTTCTCCCTCTCTGTTTTTGATTCAGCTGGAACAAGGCAAGGCTGTCTGCTCTCCCCATACTTATTCAGTATAGTACTTGAAGTTCTAGCCAGAGCAATAAGACAACATAAGGAGATACAAACTGGAAAGGAAGAAGTCAAGTTTTCCCTATTTGCAGATGACATGATAGTATACATGAGTGACCCCAAAAATTCAACCAAGGAACTGATACAGCTTATAAACACCTTCAGCAACATAGCAGGATGCAAGATCAACTCAAAAAAATCAGTAGCCCTCCTATATACAATTGACAAACAGGCTGTGAAGGAAATCAGAGATACATCACTCTTTACAATAGCCACAAATGATATAAAATACCTTGGGGTAACACTAACCAAGCAAGTGAAGGACCTATATGACAAGAACTTTAAGTCCCTGAAAAAAGAAATTGAAGAAGATGTCAGAAAATGGAAAGATCTCCCATGCTCATGGATAGGCAGGATTAACATAGTAAAAATGCCAATCTTACCAAAAGCAACCTACATATTCAATGCAATCCCCATCAAAATACCAACACAATTCTTCACAGACCTGGAAAAAATAATACTCAACTTCATATGGAAAAACAAAAAACCCAGGATAGCCAAAAGAATCCTGTACAATAAAGCAACCTCTGGAGGCATCACAATCCCTGACCTCAAGCTCTACTATAGAGCTACAGTAATAAGAGAATTCTTATTAAATATGAAAACTTGGTCTATAGCTTAGGTTTGTTCCTAACTAGCTCTTATAACTTAAATTAATCCATTTATAATAATTTACAGTCTATCATGTAGTGTTACCTCTCTTCCATCTTGCACTTCCTATTTCTTCTCCATGTCCTAGCATCTCCTCATACCTATATTCCTCTTCTTACTTCCTCTCTCTGTCCAGAAGTCCTACCTGCCTCCTGCCTAGCTATTGGCCATTCAGTTTTTTATTACACCAATCACAGTGATACATTTTCACACAGTGTAAAAATATCCCACAACATTTCCCCATTTTTGTCTAACTAAAAAGGAAAGGTTTTAACTCTAACATAGTAAAACTATATACAATAAGAACAATTATCAGGTAAGAATTACATTCATAATGTCCAGTCCATTTGTATTTGGAAATTTCGGCAAAAATACTTTATTATCTATTCTACGTTGATGAATTCAAAGTTTTACACCTAAACCATTTTCTATTATAATTTATATTATATTACCATCCTAAAAATATCTTTTTAGACTTAAAAAATCTTCTTAGATAAACAACTTAAGCTTTTATGTTGCTCAACCTTATAAACTTTATATCTCTTATGTAAGTTTTTTTCTGAATTTGGTAAATAGGAAAAATGTATACTATCTAGTCTTCAATCCCCATCAGAAATCCAAGAAAAACATAATACTACCTAAGTAAACAGGAAGTTCAGAGCAAACAACTTCCAAAACTATAGAAATGACAGAAACAGCTAGAGATGTGGACAGTCACCCAAGGTTCCTCTACACTATCTTTGGCCTACAGGCATAGAATACCTGACAGATTTTTCTGTGAAGCAGGAAATTTGAAGGATTGTCCTATCTTGTCTTGGCAAAGTTAGGCAGTCATCTTTTTTTGTGTCCAATTTGAAGAGCATGCTGTCAGCAATTGAGGCAGGGGCAATTTTTTGCCCAGTGACTAACTCTGCCAAAAAGAAAGCAAACTTCATATGGAGGTTCTTTGATGCCCATCATCCTTTTTTGAAGTAAACTGGTGCTGCCAGGAGCAGACAAGTCTCACTGTCATGAAAAGCCTTATGTTATTAAAACAATTTAAATGCCATATTCTCTAAGTCTTTGAAGTATTTGAAGACAGTCCCTCTATTTAAAATATATCTCTGTTTGACCTTGCAAGCATACCTAAAATGACTATAAATTTGATTGTTATACATGACTAACTACTAACCTGTCTTTTTTTATTATCCTAAATAGCTTTCAAGGACTAAAACTTTACATTACATTTTTAAATGAACTGTATAGGTACAATCCCTTAAACAAGAGTAGAAACATATATACACAGTAACAAAAATAACCTTAAATTTGTGCCAATATACAAAAATCCATACCAATGTAAAATATTTGAGACTAGTTATTGTTCAAAAGTATACTCAACAATCTACCCTCTTATCCCATAATTTCTATACTATATACCTCTCCCCCTTCAGAAAGAGATCCCTAAATCTAATCTCTTTTTTTCAGGTTTTTTTTCCTGAGCATGACCAATAGAAACTAGTAACTAACTCCTCTAAATGATGACAAACATCCATAACCCACTGAATGATCAAAAAACACCCACCCCACCTCTTGAGAACGTGGGTGGGCATCACGTTCTTTAGATTGCTTCCTGTTGTCTGGGGGTGCTGGAATCTTTAGGGGACCCTGAGAAAATTGGGGAAATGGTCAAGTCCTCTGAGAGCTACCTGTTGTCCAATATCAGTGTGATGGGAAAATGCAAGGCTTATCTGAAGTTATGGCTAGGTAGTCTATGGGGCTGGGCCATCTCAGCTAGCAGCTTTGAAGTTGTTTTGGATCTAGAATTTGAAGTAACTGCAACAGAGGCATTCTGAGAGGCTGGATCACCTGGGCTACTTGTCTTTATTGGTGTCTGGTCTTTTTTTTTTCTGAAAACACATAAACTTTTAAAGCTAACATATATATCTTCATTAACACAAGTATGGAATGTACAGTGTGCACAAACCAGCTAAAGATGATTTCTTGTTTTATGTTTGAGCACGTAAGAGGCATATGTTAACTTTGTAAAATTCTTTGGACTGTATAACCAAATCACTATCTATGCCATATGAAAAGATAACATGTAATAATAAGTCATGAGGACTCTGTAGCCAAGAAGGTTTATCATGTTTCATCTGGTCTCAGAACTGTTCCCACAGTAGAGGGATCAGCATATGCATAGTAGTCCTGTAGCCTTTCTTGGTTTCCCTTTTTATGTCTGTAGTCAAGGTTTTCAAGGAGGTCCTACCCAATCAAATCTGATCTTCATTAATTTTGAAGAGAATCGTAACTTTTTTATTTCCTATGGAAACAAAAGCATAACTTCCCCTTTAATGCAACATACTTTTTGACTTCTATTTTGAAGTTAAGACATTCATAAAATATATAAGCTGGTTTAATTCAGCAGTCCCTTTCATAATCAAATGTCCCTCAGCAGCTGCCATTCACTCATCAGCAGTCAAAAAATTCAGACTCAACACAGCATCATACAGGATCCAGGCACCCTGTGTATTTCCCATCTATATGTGGCTCATTTTTTATTACTTTACTCTTTGTTTAAGGATTTTATTATTTTTAAACTATTTATTTTTTACTATGACTGTCTATACCCATATTCTTTGGGTTTTTTTTTTTTTAGCATTTAAGCATATTTTTTAAAGCATTTTGTACCTATTTAGAGTTTTTTTCAGCCCAGACCTGGCTTTGCTAAGTGCTAGCATGCTAGCATCATTCTCTGACTGCATGAGCCAAAAATTAAACTGCTAGATGGTGGCTAGGCTCTCCTCTGCTTGGCTCTGGATGCTGGCTCTGCCCCACCTCAGTTCTCTAAGAGCCTAGCTTCATGCAGGTGGGTATGAGCAAGATACACATTTACTACCCCAGCTCTGGCAGTGCTGGCTGGCATGATTTCTCTGTCTGTATGGTCGTGCCATTCACTGGAGGGCCAAATGTAATGAGTCTTCTTCTGTCCCAGCCAGCTCCCAAATAAAGACACAGAGACATCTTATTAATAATGAAAGTTTGGCCTATTGTTCCAAACTAGCTGTTATAGCTTAAATTACCCATTTATATAAATCTATGTTCTATTATGTGACATTACTTCTCCTCCATCATGCACCTCCTGTTTCTTCTCTGTGTCCTGGCATCTCCTTGTGCCTAGATCCTCCTCCTTCTCTCTGCTCAGAAGTCCCACCTATATCTCCTGCCTAGCTATTAACCATTCAACTTTTTATTACATCAATCACAACAATATATTTTCATACAGTGTACAAATAGCCCACAACACTTCCATTCGGATTAATTATAATGAATAGTCATGTCTCTAAAGTTGGGATTACTAAATGTAGATCCTGAAATAAAGATTCATATAAATGTAATTCTGTAGCTAGTGTCCCAAAGGAGAGTCAGAGATAAGTTAAGAAAGTGATACAGAGGATAAGGAAGCCACTCAGCTGTGAGGTACAAATCAAGCACCCATAGACATAGGGGCTTTGGCTCAATCCCACAGAGGATGCTGAGTATTTATAAGTCACCTTACCCCAGTCCCCATCTGGTCAAGGGGGCCTGAGAAACATACCCAGTGGTCTTTGGATAGATAGTCATAGGGGGATGTAAGTTCCTGCACACTCCAGTGCTTTGCACAAACAGACAAATGCTGGGACAGCTGTAGACACAGGTAAAGGCACACAGGAAGCTGCCACAGGAATGGAAAAGTAGAGCACAGAGAGTACCTTCCAATCAGGACTGAAAAGGACTTGGAATGGGGGTTTGGGTAAGGAAAATAACCAGATCTCGTTGACGGAACACATCTTATACAATGTGAAATTGTGTGATTTCATGTGTAGATGGTCTCACCATCCCCCCATGATGGTGAGAGTTAACTCTCAAAGAGTGACTTTTGTATTTCCCAAGATTCTTGAGTTCAGCAATGTAGCCTTTAATTCGTTTATGGTTAGACTGAAGAAAAAAAACATATCACGAAGACAGGAAATACTTTGGTTGAAATTGGAACTCAGCTCTGTTCCAGGTGTTTGAAGCTCGGTCCTTTCCCCAGCCTGGAAAGGCACTAGGTGTGTTTTATTTGCTTAAAGAATTATTTCAAACATGACTCATCCACATGATTCTAACATGACACCATCTCAAGTTCCATGGCTCAAGACTGAGCCCACATGTCCTCTTCTCCCACCAGTTTTCTTCTTTGGGAAGCTGAATAGATTTAGTCATTCTTTGGAAGGTCAGAGTTGCACTGCATTGCCTTCACCCGCCATATTATTCTGATTATGGATTAGAAAATTGGAGAAAGGGTTCCACAGAAAGAAAGAAATGTGATTCACACTGACAGAAAAGAATGGAGAGAAAAGAGTATCTACTGGTAATCTACTTTCTGATTTCACAGCATTCCCGAGTTCCAGCAGCATGCCCCTAAGGGTCATGTGACCTCACTATACTATAATCGTTCTTTACTGTTTTGTGCTAAAGTTGGGTCACATTTCAGTTAGGAAAAATAAATGTGTGTTAGTTAGCATTCTAATACTGTAACAAAATATCCTAGGTAACTTCAAAAGGAGAAATATTTACTTGGACTCACGGTTTGAAGGTTTAAGTCTGTGTCTGATTGGTCCCATTCCTCGGGGCTATAGGGCACATTGTGGTATGAGCATGTGGTAGGAAAAAAATTATTTACCATGTGGCTGGGGAGAGTGGGAGAGAGAAAAAGAAAGGGATGTGGCCTTACAGTATTATTTGTCACAAATGGCTAGAAGACTCCCTAGTAGGCCCCACCTCCTAAAGTCTGTACCACTTCCCAATCATATCAAGCTGGAGCCACGCCTTTATTACATGAGCTTTGGAGGACATTTTAGAGCCAAACTATACCAGAAGAATAATGAATAACAAGGAAAGTTTATTTGTAATATCTAAAACTTGGAAGTGCTCAAGATCTCCTTCCATAGGTGGTACAACTGGACAATGGCATATTTAGTTAGCCCTAGAAGAACTGAGGGATGCGGGAGCTAAATGCATCTTACACACTGAAAAAAAGAGTATCTGAAAAGGTTCATTCAGGAGGATTCCAACTGTATGATCTTCTGGAAAAAGAAAAAGCATGTCTGTTCATTTATTTCTATAACAAAATGCCCAGAACTGAATGCCTTGTAAAGAAAAGAGAATTACTTAGCTCCCAGTTTTAGAGGTCCAGGAGGATGGCACTGGAAATCACATGGCAGGTCACACACAGAAGAGGACACCTGGTGAGACCAGAGCTGCAGAGATTCTGAGGTCAGGCTCACTTTTTGTAGCTTTTTCTCTGGACCTAACTGGGGTTCCCTGATAGCTGTATTGATCTCTTTCAAAGGAGATGTCCTCATGACCTGATTACCAGGCACTTCTTCTCTTAGAAGTTCCGAAACCTAACACTGCCTTACTTCTGACCAGGCTTCCAACATGAGACAAACAATTAATAGCTTCTAAGAGACAGCAGGGAGAGTGCTGTCTTAGATGAATGGGACTGAATGGAGTTTTAGGTTAGTGAAAAATCTGTGTGGAACAATTTTGAATAATTGGAATTGTACATCTGCTCAAAACCATAGAGTGCACAACAGGAGTGAATGTAAAGTGTGCACTGTGAGTGATGATTCTGTTTCTGAACAGGCTTATCAGTTCATATGTTCTCTGGTGGAGGATTTGCTAATGGGTAGAATGTTCTTGTGGAAGAACAGAAGGCTATGGGACGGCTCTATACCTTCCTCTCACCTGCCCTGTGTACCTAAAACTGGCCTTTAAAATAAAGTCACAGTAAATAATAATCATAACAGAAAACTAGAGTATCATTGTTTTTCTTCATTGAACTCTAGGAGGAATTTGGGTGGAGACAGCAGACACCACGGAATGTCCAGTATCAAAATGAATGGCAGCAACCCAGAGGTACGAGGAACATACAAAGCGACACAAGAAGGCTTCCCAGGAGTTGCTGAGAAGGAACACTGTTCCAAAGACCATTTTTCCACTCCTTATGGTTCACACTTATGCCTTCTTGGGCCTGTCTGTCTATTAGAGCCTGTGATCTGCCCCTTTGCCTCCCTTCTTTCTCTTCAAGGAGCACTTTGCCTTTCCTTGTTCTGAACCAACATTGTGCTTTATCTAAAGGTGTGGAAACCTCTGTGCACAAACAACAACAAAATTTGAGAATTGATTCTGAAAGAGCCTCACAAGTGGGTCAAGCAGGAAGCCTGAGGGGAACCGCACTGGGAAGGAATGCACCTGGAAGATGGGAGGCTGGCAAGGGCTCCTGTGAGTTAATCCATCTCGCAAACTCCATGCCACCTACCTGTGCCAGAGGTGCTGTGATCAGCAGGATACCTATTCACGTTGTGTTGGAATTGAACAACAAAAGAGGTATTTTTCTTTTCAGAAAAGGTCTACTTTAGATTACTGGTGTCACAAATAAGGACTAGTTTAGCGAATGAAGTTGTTGGGTAGCCATTTTTTTCCTAAGTAAGTTGAACTGCCACTCCTATGTCATGATGATAAATATATAACACAAATACAATATAATTTTGCTCAGAATGACAACTGCTTTTATGAAAGTGTCATGTGAAATCTTTAAAATTTGAACAATATAATTTGAAAATTTATTTTGGAGATCCTGGGATGAAAATGTGGAATATCTGTTGGTCATTAAAAGATAGTCATCCAGAACCAACCACTAGGACCAATTTCTCTTTTTCAGATCCTTGAATACTCTGTCCCTTTAAGATCATAAGAATACAGATATATAGCCTTACAACACAGCCATAAAATTATTCAAAATTTCTAATATGCAAGATAGATGGGACAATACAAATGTTTTATGCACCTGTAAGATAATAGTTTATGATAGTCTAGGGAAAAGGAATGAAAATGCTGAACCTTATTTGTTTTGTAATTTTGCATGATATCAATATCAAAGTTTCATAATCCTCTACTATTAATAAAATGTTTCATGGATATTTGTCTCATTTTATTCTTAATGTTTGAGTGAATGTTTAGGACAATCTTTTGATAGGGCATCTTTTCAAATGATAGTTGAGACACCAAGGAAAGCAGGAAGAATAAGAAAATGAAACTAAGCAAGAAGGTAGTCTCAGGTGATTCTTGGCTCCAATCTTACCTCACAGGACATAAACTGCACTGTCACATACCCCTATCATATGGACCTGGCTTTTCACTTTCTATCAGCCACTCATTGGTCGAGATCTCTGGAGCCAGATGGAGAGGTCTGTTTGCAGCATGCTGGGCACAGTTCTGTGAGGAAGAGGTACACTGTAATGCACCGCTCACAACACTTGAGGGATGGGTGTTTTGAATGGTGGGAAGGACATAGGAGGAACACTAATAAGGTGTTGTGGAATAATCTTTTTGTACACTGTGAAGATGTGTCTATGCCAAGGCAGCTTCTGATTGATTTAATAAGGAGCTGAATGGCCAATAGCTAGGCAGGACAGGATAGGTGGGACTTCCAGGCAGAGAGAGGAACTCAGGGAGGAATTTGAGGCTTTGTGAATTTGCCAGCTGGAGATGGAGGAAGGGGGGCACATGGTACTGAGCAGAGGTAATGAGCCATGTGGCAGAACATATATTAATATAATGAGTTAATTTAAGTTGTAAAAGCTAGTTGGGAACAAGCCTAAGCTAAGACCAACCTCCTACTTAATAAAACTCTCAGCATCATTATTTGGGAGCTGGTAGTCCAAAGAAAGTCTGACTACAACAATGTCTTCAGTTTTCTGTTATAGACATTAGTAAAACAAAGCTCTGAATGGTTAAGTTTCTTGCCCCACGTTCTATAGCTAGGTAATAAATATGGGATTATAGCATAAATTGAGGTCTTTTATGAATAAAGTTCTTGTCTTTCTGATGTCACAGTTTTATACCCAGGACACAAATGTACTATGGAGCTAAACAAGTTTATGTAAAATCAGTCTCTTATATTAGCTATGCCTTTTGGCAGATATTGTTCTAATATATGACTTCTGACAGGCTACTTAATATTTATTAGTCTTTGTTTCCTAATCTGAAGAATATGACCAATAGTAACTATACATGATATTATCCTGAAGATGAAAAAATACTTGTAATACACTTACAGTTGCATCTTACTTAATGTACATGCTCCAAATATTCCTTTTAACCTCCTTTCCCCTTTTCTGATAGATACATTAAAGTAATCTAAGAATATATTGAATAACATGCAAATGTATATACAAGTGACTTGTACTTAATATAGCAAGCAGGTTGGGCTCTTTAAGACACCAAAATCATTACCACTGTGAAATTGGCCACTGAAATTGGTTGCTCACTTTCTCCCTCCACCCCTGTAATTCTAAAAAGAACAGGAGAAGGAAGCAGGAAGAGGAAATTCATTCCAGAAGTCTGTTCTTAAAAGATATCTTTTGTCCTGGGCCCCTTTCAGCTGCCCTCTCTCCTTTTCACCTGTCATGAGGTTAAGGACCGACTTTACCAATGCTTTCACCATCATATTGTTTTGGCTAAGCACACGGAGCCAGGAAGCAGTAAACTGAGCCCTCTGAAACTGTGAGCCCTTTGAAACTGAAAGGAACAAAGACCTTTCAAATTGTTTCCTCAGGCATTCTGTGATAGCCACAAGAAAAGTCTAAAAGAAGTAGGGTGTTTGCTGTGACTAAGCCTGACCACGTGTTTGATAAGCCTTTGAAACTGATTTTCAGGGGGAATTGTTTTTAAAAGATTTATTCTTGTATTTTATTTATTTGTGTACACCTGGGTGTATACACTACAGGTATGTGGCTTTCTGTGGAAGCAATCAGATCCCCTGGAGCTGGACTTACAGGTGGTTGTGGACCACTGAATGTGGGTGCTAGAACCTGAACCTGTAAGAATAGCAATTGCTCTTAACTGCTGAGCCACCTCCCCAGGCTCTATAGGAGGAATGTGGAAGAACTGGAAACTCTAGATAAAGATGCCCTCAAATGTTGTGACTTAATGGAAAATTCTAGTGAGATCTCAGAAGTCCACAGTAGGAATGTGAACAGTGGAAGCCATGAGGAGTTAGATGGGAGCTGGAACTCTTGGGAACTGGACTTGAGGCCTTCATGTTATTTTCTGGCCAATTATTTATCTACAGTTTGTCCATGACCTGAGATTTTGAGTGAGGCTGAATTTAAAAGGAATAGACTAGTTACTTTGGCAGAGGAAACATCTAGTTAGTGTAGCCCAGAGGCAGTGGCATGGTCATGAGAATGAAAAGCAACATGAAGAGTGGAAAGAAGTTCTAAATACAAGTAATGGGGCCAGAAAAGGGACTTGTTTAAAGCTGTGGACCAGGAGGATGTGATTGCTAAACAGACAGATTAGTGGCATCCAAAGAAGTCAAGAGTCTGGCAAGATGGCTCTGGCTGTGAATTCTGACAACCTGAGTTCGAGTCCCAGAATCCACAGAAAGGTGGAAGGAAAGAACTAAGTCCACAGATTTGTGTTCTGGCCTCCCCCATGGGATGTATGCCCACCCACATACAGGTGTACATACACAGACACACAGACACACAGAGCACGCAAGACACACACACACACACACACACACACACACACACACACACACACACA
>CABHPP010139571.1:0-24266 GCA_902168425.1 Peromyscus attwateri | reverse complement strand
ACACACACACACACACACACACACACACACACACACACACACACACAGACACAGACAAGCAAAAACAGAAACAGAGGCAGGCAGAAACAGACAGAGACAGATACACACACACATATACACACACAAACAGATGAAGTTCTTTTTCTTTTCTTTTTTTTTAAGATAAGGAAATCAATTACTTTGCATTGAATCAGTAGGAAAGAAACCTCTCAGACACCTCTGGAATTGTTCCAGACATCTAGCCTTCATAGAATAAAGGATGTAAGATTTTTAACTCCATTGAATGTCTTCCCTTTGAGAAGAGAACTCCAGGGCACTCTACATTTACAGAACGGCTTAGGGAAGTGTTTCACAGAGTTCAGCTACCTCTGCTTTCAAAGGCTGCAGCTCACAAGGTAGAGTGGCTAGGGTACCACTCGAGCTGGCATCAGACTTTTGTGTTGTTCACATGATGATGGGGTTTAGTTATGCGGAATCAGAACATAGAGATGATGGGGTCAACGAGGCTTCTACTGCATTATGAATGCCGAAGAGGTCAGGCAACAAGTAGTAGCCTCATGACCCCTGTAGTAGGTGAATGCATGAAGCTGTCATGAGTAAACCCTGGGCTGGAGACGTGGATCAGCAGTTAAGAATGTGTTACCCTTACAGTGAACCTGTTTGAGTCTCAACAGCCACATTAGATGGTTCACAACTGCCTGTAACTCCAGCTTCAGAGGATCCAGCACCTCTGCTCTCATAATGCGTGTACCCTGCCACACATGTGGCATACGCTCATTCACACAGA
The DNA here is from genome assembly GCA_902168425.1 of Peromyscus attwateri. Lineage (NCBI taxonomy): Eukaryota > Metazoa > Chordata > Mammalia > Rodentia > Cricetidae > Peromyscus > Peromyscus attwateri. Next base: position 23,479 of record CABHPP010139571.1, on the reverse strand, counting down.
CAGACAGACAGACACACACACACACACACACACACACACACACACACACACACACACAGGCACACACGCACATAATTAAAAAAAATGAATCCTAAAAAAAGAGTGAACCCTAAAGAGCAATGAAGACCTTAGGATGTTAGAAATGTCAGGAACATAGAATGCCTGATAAGCAAAAGTTCAGACAATGAGTAGACTGAGTCCAAAACAGAGGCTACAAATGAAAAAGCCACGGAGCCGGGTCATTCAGGCCTCTTGGGGCTCACATCATGCCACCACATGTGCTTTCTGTGAGACATGTATGTTCAGGATTTACTGTTTATCTTGCTGTGTTCTGGTCTCAATTTGGGCCCATTATTCATTGCTATTCTCTCATTCCTTCCCTTTAAAGTAGGAATATTTACTCTGTTGATTAAATGGTGAAAGTATGTAATTTTTTTTTCTATTTGTATAACTGGACACAGCTACAATTTTGTCTTGAGCTTTGGGCAAGTTTGGACATACATGTTTGAATAATAATAGAACTGTTAAGACTCTTGGAGTTTAATTTTGCATCATGCAATAGCCATGAGAATCTGGGAGAGGAATGTTACAATCTGAATATAAAATGTCCCCCTATCTGTCCACTTGTTCTGTGTTTGACTCTGGTGGTGTCTATGTAGAGGAAGTAGGACACTTGGTGCATGTCCCAGGGAGCTGTACTGACCTGGTCCTTTTCTGTCACACATTTTGCCTCTGTCTGCCAAGAGGCAGACGTTTCCCCTAAACACTCCTTTTCCCATAGTGCTTTGTAGAAGCTCATGTGACCAGGTAGTTGTGGAATGAATTCTCTGAAGCTGTGAGCCAAACGAAATCTTCCCGCCTTGGAGTTTTTTTTCTTAGCATTCTGTCACAATGAAAAGTAAGTAGCACAGCTCAGACACAGATGAAATCTACACTGTCAGTCAGTCATCTACCTCTGCATCATGAACCACTTCCTCATCAGTAATCTCTTCCCTCTCCCTAACAAGAAACCATACGACTAGTGCAGTAGAGTTCCTATTTAAAACCAAAGACATTTTATTCTATAGCCCTATCATATTTGTTGTCCCAAGACAAATGTTCTCAAATTGAAACTGTAGCAGGATTCATTTGACTGACTAGCTCACAAGACTATGAGAAGGAAAGATGCTCATGAAAATGATTGACATACATGCTTAGTATTAAAAAATTATGAATGTAAAGAATAAGAAATGCTTAGTAAAAAGAGGATAGTTACTATACATTTTATTTGCAGATCACAGCCCTTAACGACTGATATCTGCTTTCCTCAAGGAAAAAGCAAATACCTATTTATTTGCCAATGGTCATCAGGCCATTCTCCATATATATCTTGCTGTAGAAATAAAAGTTGTATGTGAATTTACCTTCAATCTATATTTTACTCTGAGGAAATAATATCATATTCCTCTAGAGGTATGTATTATATATATATATATATATATATATAATATTAAATATATTGTTTGTACTTGATTTCCCTGAATCAACTCTTTTAACATAAAACACTGTTCAATTTCAATTACAAATTGCATTAAAGGGAAATCGAAAAGGTCATTCTGTTTTCAAGTACATTTTAATGTAACAGTGTGTCAAGCGTGGTGTTCCCCGTCCTTGGACATTTGGATAAATGTGGTCTGGCTTCTGACTGTGGGCCGAGTTCCAGACTCCACCTAAACTCCCTCTTCCTGTGTTTCTTTGCATGTCTCTGCCTTATCACTGGTGTCCAGCGTGTTATCACAAGTAAACTAGAGATGGATTAAAGTATAGGGATGGGTGGGTGTGAGTTACATGCAAATGGCTTATCATTTTATACATACACTTAGGCATCCTCAGACTTCAGAATAGGTAGAGTTCTTCATATCCACCCAACCTCCAAGAGATAATTGTGTATGGAATAAATCATTTACTTTTTCATTTAAAAGAAACTCAAACTGGGAAAATCAAGATAAAGGAAAATCTTCTGTATTTAAATATATCAAATACTTACGAACAGGAAAAGTATTTTGTAATTTCAAAGCATGGCATTCAGCTCTCAGTCACACCTTACATGTATCTAACAACTAGAGTTAATTGCATACAAGAAGAAAGGAAAAAAAACTTTGAATGAAGAGAAAAAATGTAAAGTTTAGACAATGCTGTGGTTTGCTTAATGAAGACAGTGAGTGTCTGCCTTCACAGGCAGGTTTAATTAGACTCACTTTGAAAAATAAGCCTTCTCTTTTTGGAAGTGATGAATTCAGGGAGACAAAAAGGTATCAGAAAAATAAGACAAGCACCCATGCTTCTATACTGAGCATGGGAAAGAAATGATTTTGGATGCTATTGAATCTTACTGTGAATTCTCCTCTATTGCATTCCTTTGAATTTGGTATCACTCTTCTGAATGTTTTATATTTCTAATACATATGTATGAATGGCAAAATATATGCAGTGATATACTTCATGTTTAAAAAATCATACAAATGCTATTATATTGTATATATTCTTTAGTAATTTGTGATTTGAACATTGCTTTTAAGATTTATTTGTGTCTGTGTGGGTGGCAAAATAGAGCCAACCCCATTGGTGGAGGTGTGGGTGAGCCAGCTGTAAGTTTTGAGCATGGAAGAGCTGTCCCCATTACTCATCCGTCATGTGGTTCCTCCCCACCTCCAACCCCCATCTCCACTCCTGCCATCAATGCCTGAGACAGGTGGGAGAGCTGGTCCTGTCCTCATCAGCTGCAGCACTCAGGAGAGTGGCCCCATGCCATGCCTAGAGCTGACCCTGAAGGTGTAGGTGTGGGAGATCCACTCTGAGGACATGAAAGCAGGAGAACTGCCCCCTCACCCCCGCCCCTTGCTCACGGGTAAACTTGCCAGAACAATGCAGGAGAGCTCACCCTGGTGGTGAGGACAAGGGAGAGCTTGCAGGCTGACCAACCCTGCAAACTACCCAGTCCCAGAACCAGGGATCTGTGTTGGCCCACCCCAACATCCACATCATCTGTGATCTGCTGGAGCACATGAAGGGACTGGTCCTACAGACCCAAAGCTGCAGGATTTCCACAACAGAGGGCAGCAGCAGGATAACTAAGAGGAGTTCCAGTGAGCCAGCATCAATGTTGTAGCAGAAACCAGAGGAACTGAACTAGACCAATGACTCTCTGCAATGAACACTTGTAAGTAAAGATATATGGACAAAAGGATTTACTGAGTGACTCACTGTGTCACACCTCAGCTTCCATGACAAGATTTATTTTTTCCTTTGTTTTTTTTTCTTTTTTCTCTTAAATTTTATTTCATTTGCACGTGCGCGTGGCAGGGGGATGTTGCAAGGGCAGAGGGTAGATATGAAGGGACAGGGAAATGAATGGGATGGAGATGCATGATGTAAAAGACATAAATAATAAACAAAAAAGGATAAAAAATAAGATTTATTCATGTTAAAATGTTAAGCTCTAGCTCTCTTACTGAAATTTTATATAGGTTTTATCTAATAGATATTTATCTAGAATCCCATTAATGGACTTAATTTTCTTTTATGTTATTTATCTATATAGCTATTAAAGCTAATGCTCTTTCTGAACACTTGATGAGCTCTTCTTTGGATAAATGTATGCATAGGGCATCCCGAGAAGAACCACTGAGTTGATAATGATACACACCTTCAACCTTATTTGCCATCCCAAATTACTTCCCAACTTAATTGAACCCATACACTCTGCTAGCAATATCTGATTTTCAACACCACTCTTAATTTTTTCCCATTTAGGATGTTGTTGGCTGTGGATTTGTCTTATACAGTCTTTATTACCTTGAGATATGTTTCTCTGGGATTTTTATCATGAAGTCGTGTTGAATTTTGTCAAAGGCCTTTTCTGTATCTATTGAGATGATTACATAATTTTTGTCTTTAAGTTCATTTGTATGATTCATTACATTTAACATCCTTGGTATGTTAAACTATTAATTCATCTCAAGGTTAAAACATCTTGATTGAAGAGGATGGTATCTTTGATATATGCCTGTGCTGGTTAGTTTTGTTTCTTGCAACTTGATGCAAACTAGGGTCATGGGGGGAGAGGGAGAGGAAACTCAGCCGAGCAAATGCCTTCATCAGATTGGCCTAAGGGAAAATCTGTGGAGCATTTTGTTGAGTGATGATTGGTGGGAGAGCTGAGCTCACTGTGAGTGGTGCCACCCCTTAGGCAAATGGTCCTGGGGAATACAAGAAAGGTAGCTGAATTTGAGCCTGGGGCTCAATCTAGTAGTCAGTGTTCCTCCATCACCTCTGCTTTAGTTCCTGCCCTTCTTGAGTTCCTGACTTGGCTTCCCTCAAAGATTGACTGAGGGCAGGATGTGCAAGCCAAATAAAGCCTTTCCTCCCCAAGTTGGTTTTGATCATTATGTTCTTCACAGCAATAGCAAGCACACCAATACAGTGCTTGTACTTGGTTTGTGAGTATTTTGTTGAGAATTTTTACATCTGTGCTCACCAGGTATATCGGCTGATAGTTCTCTTTGTTGTTATGTCCTTAATTGGCTTTGGTGTTAGGTGAAGTAACACTGGTTCACAAAAGAAGTTTGGAAGAACCTCTTCTAGGTCTACTTTTTGGAATAGTTTGAGAAGTATTAGAAATAAATTAAAATGAAAACATAGCAAACTAAAACCCATGGAACATAATAACAGCAGTCCTAAGTGGGACATGTATAGCTTTGAGTGCCTGCATTAAAATAAAAAATCAGAAAGAGAATATAGCACTCTTGGTTCATAGCTATTTACTTTCAGAGTTATGATATATGATATATTTCAATATATCATTTTACTGTTTTTAGATTGCTGATGAATGGTCTGGGATTTTTATAATATCCATTTTTAAGTGAGTTGGTATTTTTCTTATATGTTAAAAAAACAAAAAACAAAACAAAAAACCAAGAAACAAAACCCCACAAAGATGAAAATCCACACAAACAGACAAAAGACCAAAAAGACAAAAAAAATGCCAAGACAAAACAAAACAAAACTAAAGTCCACAAAAATACTGTTGAGTTCATTTTTTTGTTGGCCAACTACTCCTGGGCATGGGACCCACCCTGGAGTGTGGTTGATATACCCAGTGACTCTCCATTGGAGAATGCTGATTTTCCTTTTTACTTGTGGTTATCAGTTGCAGATAGACTCTTGGTGAGGGGTGAATCCCTGTGTCTATTTCTCCTCCCAGTGCTGGGACCCCTTCTGTCTTGAATCTATGTGGGTCTTGTGTGTGTTGCCACAAACTCTGAGTTCATTTGTACATCAATTCTGTGGTGTCTGGAAAATACTGATTCCTTAGAGTCACCCATCTTCTCTGTCTCTTACAATTTTTCCAGATCATCTTCTACAGAGATCCTTGAGCTTTCAGGGGAGGGGTTTGATGAAGACATACCATTTAGGACAGGGAGTTCTAAAGTCTCTTACTCAGGGCATTATCCAGTGTTAATTTCTATCTACTCAAAGAGGAAGCGTCTCTGAGATGGCCCAGTGAGGCTCTGATCTGTGGATATAGCAGTCTGTCCTGAGGAATCATTTCATTGCTGTGTTACTTTATCAGAATAGTAGTATTTGGTTTTCCCCTTTAATTTCTTCCTATTCTGTTTGGGTTGTTTTGTGTTGTGTGAATTTTCACAGAGGGGTGTTTGTAGGAAGTTCAGCTGTGGAGAATAGTGAAGCTTGGGTTGATTCTCTTGTTGGGTAACTGAGGTGATCTGGCCTTGTCTAGGTGAAAACAGAACCACAAACAGCCACAAGCTAACAGCAGGGCTAACAGACAGAGTCAAACCCACAGTCAAATGGTGTACTTTGTGAATCAGCTAGGGGCTGGAGTCAGCGTCTGTCCCACAGTGAACTCTGGGACTTCTGTAGTCAAAATCCCAGTCCCAATCTTCAATAAACTCTGGAGTCAAAGGCTTGGTCCTGAGGCAAACTCTGGGAGCTCTGGGGTCAAAGCCATGGTTCTGAGGTGGACTCTGGGGTAAAAGCATTGATCCTAAGTTGTATTCTGGGACCCCTGAGATCAAAGCTTCAATCTCTTGTTTTTAGTTTTTACTTTGTTTTTACACATATGGCTAGAACTTCTGGCAGGGGGCAGGGAGGGGCTGTAAATAGAATAATAGATGACAAATATTCTTTTCTTGTTCCTGCTTATTAGGAAAAATGTATAAATTTGTAATGTTATATATTGTGTATGATGGTAGACACTGTAAGTTAGCTAAGCTTATTTCTTTATGCTTTCATCTACAAAGACTGGATTTAGTCAGATGTTTAATCTTCAGCTATTTTGATGTTTATATTATTTTTTCTTTGTGTAAGTGGTACTATAGAGACTTAGATAAGAATGGGTTGTATGGCTTACTTAGATCATTTAATCATTTAATGCTAATATTAATGTTAAAGATGTCTTTTCTTTTTTTCTTTTGGTTTTTCAAGACAGGGATTCTCTGTGTAACCTTGGCTGTCCTGGAACGAGCTCTGTAGACCAGGCTGGCCTCAAACTCACGAGATCCTCCTGCCTCTGCCTCTCAAATGCTGGGATGTTAAAGATGTCTTTATGGGTAAATATTTTCTTCATTTTTTGATTCACATGTTCTTAGCACTAGCATATATCTACATATGTATTTAATTATGTGGAACATAATTTAATTATGTAGAAAATTATTTAATTTGTTGTTTGCATTTCAATTTATCCAATATCAAATATATTGACATCTACACCATGTTAGAATTCACTAGTGCCTTATTGTGAAAGTATGCCAATTTTCGTTTGTATAGTTAAAAATTGTTTCTGTTAATTTCCATTGTTGTATCTTTCTGTAGAGATTTCTTTATTTCATCATATAGGAAAGAAGAATCCCTTTAGGCAAAATACATTTCTTTTGTGTGCTGTTAATTTTGTTCCCTTAATTTTAATTTCAGAATTTTATGTTTTGGGGTCCTTCTTTTCCGCCTTTAGGTTCTATGTGTTCCCTTTACAATAGCACATGCATTTTATTATATCTTAATAAATAACTTATTTATCTATTTATTATATTTATTTATTCTTTTTATTTATTTACTATATATTTATTTATTATAATATGTCATATCATAATTTATTCATATCTTTTTTGTACTTTCTATTTACCATCTACTACTACATTTTTACCTCATTTTAATTTCTTTTGAATTAACCAAATTTTTTTTCTCTTCATTTTCCTTCATACTGGTTATGCACTTATGTATTTTATGCCCATTCTTTAATTTATTTTTACATTAAATGTTTAAATGTTACCTATCTCCCTAGTAACAAAAGAGCTTATCATTGTTTAACTTGTATTCTGTCTCACACTTTTAAAAACATTTGCTGCTACAATGTGATTATAGTTCTTTAGTTGGTAGTATATGGTTAAATAATATATGCAATGATATTTTAGATTAATAATTAATAATAATTAATAAATAATAATAACTCACTATTTCTCCTTTTAGAATTTATTGATTTTCACTATGTGCTCAAGTTCATTTATCTTCAACTCATCCCTAGGGTTTTAAATACTATTTCCTCTCTTTTTCCTTCTGAAAATGGTTTTATTTGTATGATAGTTTAGCTGGATATAAAATAAAGGAAATTTTATGATAATAATATTGAAAACATATGTAGCTTCAATGGTGTTGTAGAAATGATCTATTATGAGTCTGCAACTGTGATGGAGAATCTATCTGTTCTCTTGTTGCACTTAAGATCACTCTGTCATCAGTGATTAGTATGTTCACTAGGAAATATATAGATTATAGAAAAAATTGGGTTTTGCAATTCCACATTGGCAATCATTGTGTCTGTTGATACTGAGGAAGTATGACTTCTGTTGTTTTGGATTTATGATTTCTACAAATTTTGTTTTACTAACTCTTCTTATGGCCAATTAAATATATAATGGACTTTTCATTTATTGCTCCATATCCTTTTTTATCTTTCCATTTATTTTCTTCACTCATTCTATTGTATTATGATATTGATACATTGATTTTCTAGATATTTATTCTACTTTATCAGATTCTTTTAAATCTATTTTTAAACCTAATCCTTGGCTCTAAAATTTCCACAACTTATTTCACTTTTATTCATCATAATCCAATTTCTCTATTACTCTAAATTGTCTGGAATTTTGGACAATAGTTATTTTCCATTTGTTTAATTTCTTCTTTCATCTTACCTATGTAGATGGACTTTTCATTCCTGCCCACCAGTTCCCAAATAACCTACATGGAGACTTAATATTAATTATAGATGGTGGGCCAATAGCTCACGCTTATTACTGACTAGCTCTTACAACTTAAATTAACCCATTTACATTAATCTGCATTCTGCCATGTGGCATTACCTCTTTCATCTTGTACCTCCTGTTTTCTCTCTGTGTCTCGCTGGCAACTCCTCTGACTCCGCCCTTCTTCATCCCAGTGTCCTTAGTCTGATTTCCCACCTAAGCTTATCCTGTCTTATCCCCCTTTTTGTCTAACTAAAAAGGAAGTTTTAACTTTAACATAGTAAAATTATATACAACAAAGCAGTTATCAAATAAGAATTACAGTTAGAATACCCAGTCCATTTGTATTTGGCAAAATCAGAGAAAATGTTCTATTATATATCTTATCTTTGTGGGTCTAAAGTTTCATATCTAATTTACCTTTTTATCATAACTAAGAAAAACTTTAAGTCTAATTATTTAGTCTTTAACTCCATCAAAGACCCCAAGCAGGTGAAATGTTACCTAATGACAGGGACATCTTACTGGCTGGACAGTCACTCTCGGTTCTTCTATAACATTGGGGCATCCAACTTTGGCTTACAGGCATGGAATATCTGACAGACTTTTCTGTGAAGCAGGAATTTTGAAGGACTGTCCTATCCTACCTTGTCTTGGCAAAGTTTGGCAGTCATTTTCTTTTGTGTCCTGCTTGTCCAATTGGGATACCATACTGTCAGCAGTCAAGGCAAGGGCAGTTTCTTGCCTAGTGGCTAACTTTTGCCACAAAGAAAGCAAACTCCATATGGAGTTTTGAAGTGAGAACCACAGAAAGTGAGAGCCCACAGAAGTCTGGTCAATAATTTATTAAGGGATGCAATGGGAATAGCATATCCATGAATACAGAATGAAGTGGCGCCACAGCCTCCTTGTCTGCCAGGGAAGGATGGGAAAAGTTCTGTACCAGCTCACAGAAACTGTGGCATCTGGAAGCCTTCCACATCCTAGCAAGAGCAAGTGAGACCCTCCTCCTCAGTCCTTATCTGGATATGTACCCAGAAAAGACTGCGCCCTAGGGCTAGTCACCCCAATACCATTGGCTGAATGGATCGAATTCCCACAACAGAGTTTTTTTGATACCCATCATCATCTCTGAAGTAGATTGGTGCTTCCAGGAGCAGATATGTCTCAATGTCATAATAAACCTTATATTATTAAAACATCTTAAATTCCATATTCTGTAGCTCTCTAAAGTGTTTGAAGCCTTGCCTATCTAAAATATATCTGTTTGACCTTGAGAACATACCTAACATGACTACAAGTTTGATTACAATAGGTGACTAACTACTAAACTACATTTCTTTATTATCCTAAATAGTTTGCAATAATAACTTTCAAGGACTAGAAATTTACATCATATTGTTAAACAGGCTGCATAAGTACAATGCCTTAAATAAGAGTAGAAATGTATGTACAGTATGTTCTAAAAAAAACCTTAAATTTGTATAAATATACAAAAATATCTTAAATAATAGTAGAAGCATATATACAGTATAACAAAAATAACCTCAAATTTCTATCAATACACAAAAATCCATATCAATGTAAAATCTTAAAACTAGTAGTTGCTTTTTTGGTTTAAAAGTAGATTCAGTAATCTACCCTTTTATCCTATCATTTCTATATCCCCTTTTTTTTCTGTTCAGAACAAGATCCCTGAATCTAATCTCCTTTGTTCAGTACCAATAACAACTTGTAACCACCATCCCCCCTTAAATGATAACAAACATCTATAACTCATCTATTGGGAATGTGGGCATTGTTTTTCTAGATTCCTTCCTGTTGTCTAGGATTGCTGACATCTTTGGATGAATCTTGAGAAAATCAGGATAATTTTTAAGTCTTGGCTGGAGTATTCTGTGAGTCTGAATCATCTCAGCCAGCAGCCTTGAAGCTGTTCTGAATGCAGAATTTTGAGGGGACTGTAACAGAGGCATTTTGAAATGTTGGATCATCTGGGCTATCCATTTTCATTAGTGTTTGTTCCCCTTGTTCTGAAAACACATAAACTTTTAAAGCTAACATACATTACAAGTATGGAATATGTGGTGTGCCCAAGTCAGTTAAAGATAATTTTTTTGTTTTATGTTTGAGCAGGTAAAATGTACATTATGTGTCTTTTTTAAAATGTCTGTAGCCAGGATTTCAGGGGGGTCTTCCCCAATCAAACATGGTTCTCTTTAACCTGGAATGAACCCACAGCCTCTCATTTCCTGTGGAAACAAAAGTATAACTTCTCCCCCAAAGCAACATACCTTGGATTTAAATTTTGAAGTCAAGATATTTTTAAAACATATAGGTTGCTTTAAGCTAGCAGTTTTTTATAATCCAGTGTCTCTTAGCAGCCAAAAAATTCAAAGACAACACAATAACATACAGGATCTAGACTCTCTGTGTATTTTCCATCTTTATGTGGCTTTTATCTTTTATATTACTTTGCTTCCTTTGTAAGGACTTTGTTTTATTATTTTAAAACTATGTATTTCATTTTTATGACTGTCTAATGCCCTTTTTCTTTTCTCTCCCAAGCCTTTGTACATTTTTTTGTTTGTTTTTTGTTTTTTGTTTTGTTTTGAGACAGGGTTTCTCTGTGTAGTTTTGGTGCCTGTCCTGGATCTCAATTTGTAGACCATGCTGGCCTTGAACTCAGAGAGATCCATCTGGCTCTGCCTCCTGAGTGCTGGGATTAAAGGCATGTACCACCACCACCTGGCACCTTTGTACATTTTTAAACACACTGTAACTTGTTTAGAGGTTTTTTCCATCTGAATCTGTCTTTACTGTGTATCTGTAATTTTTTTCTTATCTCATGAGCCTTTAAACTCTAAGTGGCATGGCTAGGACCTCTGCCTCTGTTTTGATAGCTGACTCTGCCCCACTTGGTTTCCTGAGAGCTTTGCTCCACAGCATAGGTTTTGGAGAGAGCCACATTTACTGCTCTGACTCTAGGGAATGTTTGGGTTCATGCTGCCACCAAGTAGTGTGCTACCTACTGCTCATAAACCCCACTTAGGTGTTTGGTAGCAGGGCCTCTTAAAAGAGCTGTGTTGGCTAGCAGCTAGCAATGATCCAAGAAAACCACCTTTTAAAGGAGCTGTGCCTCTGCTTGCCTCTAGCAAACAGAGCCTACCTGAGAAAAGGCAGTTACCAAGAAGCTGCGCTTGGCTCCATTTTTGTGTGCTTAGAATTTTTTTTTTAATGTTTGTTATGTAGTATGTGGAAATTCTGGCCCCACACTGGAATGCCATATGTAGAAGGACTTCTCTTTCCCACCTGCCAGCTCCCAAATAACTGATCTCAAGACTTAATATTAATTATAGATGCTCAGCCAATAGCTCAGGCTTATTATTAACTAGCTCTTACATCCTAAATTAACTCATTTATATTAATCCACATTGTGCCACATGGAATTACCTGTCTTTCACCTTGCACCTCTTGTTTCCTCTCTGTGTCTCATTGGCGACTTCTCCGACTCTGCCTTTCTTCCCAGTGCCCTTTGTCTGGTTTCCCTGCATAACCTTATCTTGTCCAGCTATTGGCCAGTCAGCTTCTTTATTAACCTAATTACAGCAACATATATTCATACAGTGAAAAAGAATAGTCCACATACCTATCATTTTTATATCGCTAGACACTGTAGCTGATGTTCCTAATGAGAATGTGTTAAGATATTTTTTTTCTGCCACTCATTTTTGTGTTGACTCTGGCTCATTATATATTATGTAACTTTGGACTGAAAAATCATATTCAGTTGTCTTTATCTGTTAGAACCTGGGAAGGATGACTTCATGATTTATCACTATTGAGTGTTTTGAGTTTGCATCTCCCAGGTTTCAATTTGGATGTAGTTTCAGAATAACATTCTTGTTTTCAACTAGAGATGAGTCTCACACAAAGTTCTTTTGTGATATCCATTTCTAAGGACAGAGATTTTAATGAACCTCATGCTCATGGTAGGTGATGCCCTTCAAGGGTGATAGTTGTATGAGTCACTTTTATTCCAGTTCATCAGCTCACAGATGCCCAGGGCTTCAGGTGGCCTTTAAAGGCCACACCTCTTGATTACTCAGCTCAGCCAAAGCTCCGTGTCAACTTGTCAATGCTGATTATAACACTGGTTTTCAATTTCTTCATCTCTGGGATAAAGTGCAGGTTTCAAATTCAAACATTTATATGCAAGGCATTTATCCAAGATTTTGACAGATTTATTTTAACAGGTGTTTTTTTCCCTCATCGCTAAACACAAAAATATTACTGAAAGGAAAAGTTGACTTTCTTAAAAAATTCTTCCATATGAAACCATAAACTACATTTTTCACTGCTGAGGAATAAAAGAGTATTGCTCAATTAAGAAACTGGATTAATTAAACTACTACATTAAACAAAGTATTGTTTTCACTGAATAGTATTAAAGAATATTGGATCATAATTTATGAATAAATCACACTGTTCAAAGTTTTTAGGACCTTAAAACTTTTTTCATGAATTACAGTTGTCATTATTACAATTGTTTTAAGTTTTTATTTAGTAATTTATTCAATAATACAGCTATGAAAAACGATTATATTTTAATATAAACAAAATGTTTTCAGGAAATAAAATATTTTCTAAAATGAACTACTTAACAGCAGGAAAAAATGTCTCTATTTTAGACTTTCTCTCCCCTTATCTACCTGACCCTCCGCTCTGTCTCTACCTGCTCCCAGTATGCCTGGAAAATCTATTCTATTTCTCTCTCCCAAAGAGAACCATGTGTCCTGCTTGACCTTCCTCTATACCTAACCTCTCGGGGTCTATGGATTGTAGCTCTGCTGTCATTTACTCATTGCTGAGGACAGCACCCACACAACTCACTGAACAGGAAGAAGTGGAACTGTTATCTACATGAAGCCTTTACCCCTACATTCTAGTGTATTTGATTCAAGAAGGTACTCTGCAGGCTACTGGAAGAGAAATGTAAATACTGACCTAACCATGAAACCTTTGACCTACAATCTGTCATACCTGCAAAATATGCCAGGGCAATGGTGGCGTAGAACTTGTGGGAGTAACCAACAGATGTCTGATTTGATTTAAGGACCGCTCTATGAGATGGAACCCATACTCAACACTGCTAGGGTAACCAAGAACCAAGATAGCCCAGAGACCTAGAGTAAAACTAAACACTATTGGTCTAAAAAATAAAATATAATAAAAAATAAAGTACTAGTAAAAAGAATGCTACTGATATTTTGCTATACTCATAGATCAGTGCCTTATTCAGTCATCATTGGAGAAGCTTTCTCCAGCAGCAAATTGGAACAGATGCAGAGTCCCATAGCCAGACATTACATGGAGAGAGAGAGTCTAAACTAAATGGGAGGTCTCCATCAACTCCCTCCCCTCAGAGCTCAGGGAATCCCACCAAAGAGGAGGCAGAAGGAATGTAAGAGCCAAGGGGATGAAGGACACCAGGAGGACAAGACCTTCTAAACCAACAAGTACGATGCATATGAACTTGAAGAGACTTGCACAAGGCTGCTGTGTAATGTCTTTCTATATACTGTGAATATGTGTGGCTCTCATTGGGTAATAAAAAAAGCTTTGTTGGCCTATGGCAAGAAAGCTTACAGCCAGGTGGGAAATCCAGGTAGAGATACAGGTAGAAGAGCAGAATGAGAGAGACACCAGCCGCAGCCCAAGGAGCAGCGAGATGCCAGCAGACCGGTAATGCCGCGGCCACATGACAACTTATAGATTAATAGGAATGGGTTGAGTTATAAGAGCTAGCTAGCAAGAAGCTTGATCCATAGGCCATCCAGTTTGTAATTAATATAAGCTTCTGGATGATTATTTTATAAATGGCTGTGGGGCCGGGTGGGACTGGAGAAACTTCTGGCTACATAAGACCTACATGGGTCAGGACCAGACCCTCTGTCTATACATTGTAGCTTTTAGTTTAGTGTTTTTATGGGACTCCCAAGTGTGAGAATGAGTGGGTCTCTGATTCTTGTGTCCGCTTTTGGTACTCTTTTCCTCGTCTTGGGTTGCTGTGTCCAACTTCGACATGATGGTTTTTGTTTCACCTTATATTTTATTTTGTCATGTTTGATTGTTATCTCTTAGAAACCTGTTCTTTTCTAATGACAGACAGAAAGGGAGTGGACCTGGAAGGTAAGGGAGGGGGAGGAGCTGGGAGGAGCAGGGGGAGGGGAAACTACAATTGGGATACAATGTATGAGAAAATAATCTATTTTCAATAAAAGGATAGGATATAAAAAATTGAATGGATTTCTACCTGAATTTTTGTGCTTGGCATATTATCATTATTCAGTGCTTCTATGATGGCCTATGATGGCCAATTCATGCTTCATTTTTCCTCACTTTGTCTGTGATTTTGAAACTTTTAGTTAAACATGGAAGGAAATTATCCTACAGAACTATCATATTGAAGGGAATTGGCATGTCCAACTTGTGGCTCACTAGGCCTACTACAACAAAGAATAGTCATGAAAGTGAACCAAGATAAAAATGATAACATTTCTTAAACCATTATGAGATTTTTTTTTCTTTGTAACTTTTTTGACTATCTTGGTTGTATGTTTATCAAGAGTGAACTTTGTAGATGACAGTGCTGTGTCACAATGTCAAAGGTTGGACACACTTAGTAGATATCAGTGTCAGATCAGGGACTGACTTAGTCATCTCTCTTTCTACCCCAATATTTGCAGACTATCATCAGCTCAAAGTTTATTTTCAAATTGTAGCTTCACAGAAAATATTCATATCTTAGTCCCCATGGAAGAATGTGCAAGCTCTATACAGAGAAAAGAGAACACAGAAAGAGCTAGAACAGAGGTCCTTCCTGTTTTCTGCCTTCTGCTGCCTTGGGATTATCTGGCAAATACATGCAAAAATTGATACACAAATTTTGGGCAACTATCTCAGACCAACAGAATCAGGCATCCTACAAGTCTAGAAAACTGTTTAACACAAACGCAGTGTTTCCAGTGTCTGCTAGAGTTTGAAACCCACCGGGTTGGTAACATCCTTCCATTTAATAAGGGGTGGCCACATCCCACAGTAGTGCTCCCAAATGTATGCTGTGCATAGGAATCATGGATCTCAGGTGAACCTGAAAATAGTACACTTCTAATAAGTTCCTGGCCACAGCTCCTGCTGCTCCTGCTGCTGCTGCGGGGCTAATGCTTTGTGAACTGCATTTGATCATAAGGCAGTTGATTAAAATCTAGGCGGTACCAGGAAAAACAGGCTTAAAGTTGACCTTGCCAAATTTGGCCCAACACTGAGGACTATCAACTACATTGGCTTCATTAAGAATTTTGATAGCAGAGACAAAGAGAGGCCTTATCCTGGGTCCAGGATTTTAAGAAGGCAATCTATTGTAAAAGGTCAGCAAATAAAAAGGGCGTGTGAGCTTTATGCTTATGGCAGGTTAGGTTGGGTGGTGTGAGATCTCATGACAATTAATACTACATTGCATGTCTCCACTGATACTTGTGGAAGGAATGTACATCTCCAGCTTCCCAGAAGCTACACCAAGCAGACACAGAAAGACAAAATAAGCCCATAAAGAAGAGTTAGAGGGCCAGGCAATGTCCGTGTACTCAGCTTAGATGGTGTGTTGTTTGAGAACTGCTATGGACCTTGGCCAGGTTATCAGATATCTCTATTCATAGGTTTTCCTCTTCATTAAATGGAGGATAGCAGCAGAATTGGTTTCTTGTGAGCCTTGAATGAGTAGAGGTTTGGGAGGCAACCAGAACATATCTGGCGTGTCATGAAACTCAAAATACTGCTTCGTCCTCTTTGTCTGCATCTCTGCTTTCCTTCTCTTGTCACTTTGTTATTTTATCTGTGGTTTCCTCTTTCCTGGTGAGTGGGAAAAATGAGGAAGAAGAAATTATTATCAATTCATCAAAAGTCACATGGTAACGCATAAATTAATGTGACCGAGAGAGGACTCTTAGGAAGCGGAGCACTTACCAAAAATAACAAGTAATTCTGTAGACTATTTTCATAGAAAGAAACAGAATTTCTTTTACATTATGGGCAAGTCCTGGAGGGTAAATAATTAATGTAAAATATTCTTTCCAGTGTTGTTTTCAGCAATGTGAAATTTGAAACTGTTAGTGACATATAAGGGAAGTAGTTGGCCTGAACACATCATACTCTTTTATCTTGGCTGAGGTCACTCATGAGTGAAACTTCCTTCCAAGCCATCCCCTTGACATGGACAGCTACTGAAGAAAATTATTGAGTTCCTATGTCTCTGTTTTCTCTCTTTCTTTCCCCTTTCATTCTTTTAAACAGGGTCCTTAGTTTGTTAGTCTTCTGCAGAAAATTTGTAAAATCATTTTGACAGTCACCCGCAGAATGAGGACTTTAGTGTCTTGGACTAAAAAGCAGAAAAAGAGAGTAGGATTGTTCCTCCCCCTGGAAATTTTGCACTGATTCTTTAATATATCTCTATTACTATTCATTTTGTATTAGAATAACTTGATGTCATTTCTGAGAACAAAAGTTTTTGTTATCATAAGATAAAATTGGTTTTTTTTCTTGCTTCTGTGCACTGATTTCAATTTCTTTTCTAAAGTACCTTATTAGAGATGTTTTGTGGGAATGTAGTGCATTTGTACATGTCTGGTCCATGTGAATGCCAGAAGAGGGTGCCAGATCTCCTAGAACTGGAATTACAGAGAGTTGTATGTCACCAGGTGGGTGCTGGGAACTCAGGTCCTCTGGAAAAACAAGTGATTTTAACTGCTGAACTATCTCCAGGCCCTCGATTTCTTTTCCATTCAGAAAACAAGACAAAACAAAACCTTCAAATCTAGATATGACAAGTTAATTGAAAATAGCTTGTGTGTATACAATATTATTAAAAACTTGTGACAGGAAATTTGATTATTGTAGATTTTCAGGTACTTTCAAATACTACACATTGAAAATCTCAGTAAAATGAAACAAAACCAAAGCTCTTGAGAGAGTATATCATTGAGTCTCTTCAGATTTCACTTAGTTCTCACAAAGCAGACCATTAAGAATGAGTTTCGGGCCGGGCGGTGGTGGCGCACGCCTTTAATCCCAGCACTTGGGAGGCAGAGACAGGTGGATTTCTGTGAGTTTGAGGCCAGCCTGGTCTCCAAAGCGAGTTCCAGGAAAGGCGCAAAGCTACACAGAGAAACCCTGTCTCGAAAAACCAAAACAAAACAAAACAAAAAAAAAAAAAAAAAAAAAGAATGAGTTTCAGTACTTGGTGGTTTCGATCTGTGTGCTTGCTGGGTGCACCACGAGCAGGAATTTCTTTGCTGCCTTTAGTTCACAGTGACAATGGCTGTAAATCTTTTCTTCTTGCACAGAATTGTTATTTCACCCAGTGGCTCAAATAGCCAGGAGTATTTAACATGTGTACTTCACATACAAACAAAACAAATAGACAGCCCTCTCAAAAATTTCATCCTGTATTATATAGACATCTCTCATTAGCATAGTGTAACCTGCCCAGCTACAAATGGTCATCGACATCTGGCCACAAAGCACTCTGTCAAGGTCCAGATGTTTTCATTGGTCTTTTTTTACACACAGGGAGTCCATGAGGATAATTTAAGTCAAAACATTTAATTGAGGTCCTCAAAGCATTTTGTTACCTCTTGGTGTCTAACACAGTCAGCAGCAACAAATGGAATGAATCTCCCTGTGAATTCATTATCTTCTTCAAAACCTATGAGGACAGGGACTGGTGCTCAACCTGTAGATCTGCAATCTGCATTGAGAGACTTAGGGTGACTGGCTGGGAGGGGCTGGCTTCTATGCTCATGTTGCCCTCTGAGCCCAAGTGTGAGCCCATGAAATCCTAAGAAACTGGGCTGCCTTTCTCTCCCAGACGAGGCTGATGCAAGCGAAAGGGTTCAGGTGAGTGTACAGGCAGCTTATGGAATAACAGTGTACTCTGACTACAGAAAGGGGTATATACCCTGTGTATAGCCCTGACCTTTTCCCAAGTCATGGAGACCTACATATCCTCAAATCCTGCCCCACCTTGAGAGAAGGCCGAAAAGCCTCCTGTCTCTCCTTTTGATAATAAATACGTATAAATGTAGTGCCAACCATGCCTGTAGGAGTAGTCTCCTAAGTAGACAGATTCGCTGCTTCACTCAGTGCTGACACAGGAGATTTAGGACATACAAACAAACAAGGTGCTTGTTAGAACAACAGTTATTCTAAAGCACCGAGAATGCATGAAGTGGTGTTGGCTTTCCCTGAGGACCGAGGTGACACTTTTCAGAAGCCATTGGAGATGGCGAGAGCCGGTGGGAACAATGGCTGCCGAGTTTTGCTTCTATCTTCCTCATGAAAAATTCACGTTTCTATGCTAGAAGCGTGTGCTGGGGTTCAGTCCCCTGCCTGTACGGTCTCCTTCCAGGCTGCTCTATATCACCACGTGGGATCTGATGGAACAGGCAGATAAGGTGAGCCTGGTGCCTGTGGGAATGCTGTGCTCCAAGGACTCTCTTCCCTACACCTGGGAGCTCTGGCTAACCTGTCAGGTTACAAGAAGGGTAAAACCTCAGATCCTTCAACGTTCAAGAAAAAAATGCAAGCAATAGTTACGATTCATGGTATTAACGTGAGCGATTTTTTAAACTGCTGTTCCTAATGTCATCAGCCAGTGCTTTCCCTGCGCCCAGTACAGGAGTGTGAGGCTTCGCTTCCATCTCTTTCCTCTCTTCCCCTCCCCCTCATATGCTTTTTAGCAAGAGGGAGAAGGCATTCAGAGCACCTAGTGAAGGGAAGGGGCTCTGCAGAGTTCCTTTCCACCCGCCCCTTCATTTGGTGATGCATCCTGGGGTAGTACTGATTAAACCTCTACCCACCTCTTTATTTCTGAAATTTCAAAAACTTCTCTGCAATCCATTATTAAAAAAAATGAACCTTGTCAAGTGTCTACCACATGACAGGGAAAGCTGTTAGCAGCTCACCATCTAAATTTGTTTGAGTCTTTTAAAATCTTTCCAGGGGTGGATGTTTTAATTGCAGTACGTAGTTGTGAGGTCAGTAAAGATGAGACACTGAAGAAAACAGGGAGGTTAGGGAAGTAGCTGTGACCTGAGTAAAGCCCAACTATGCTACAGACCACAGAGGCAACTTTTCACGTGATAGACTGTAGTTTTAAGTTTCATGTCATATTGCAGCTTAGCATTGATGCAGCTTTTCTGCCCTCAAATCATCCAAAAGCTTTTCTGAAAGGACTACTTGACTTACTTGACTAAAAATCAAAATTTGGGGGGGATATAAATGTGAAGATGTCCATTCTTCTGCTAAATCTTTATTTCCCCCATTTCCTTCATTGTCCATTTATTCTCCGCTATCCAATGCTATATTTTTATAACTCTCACTGAGTGTATCTTCTCAAATAATCGCATATTTACTTCTCTGAAACATTTGGATTCCTTTCAAGAAAACTCCAGCCTCCCCCCTTTTAAATCTCATTTATATTTCCTTCCCTGTTTAATGGTTCCCCAGTGGCCATTACAAGATACAGAAAGTAGAGACGATGTTTTCCTTTCTGTGACTTAAAGCATATCCCAGAGAATGAGAGAGGAGAGAGAGAGAGAGAGAGAGAGAGAGAGAGAGAGAGAGAGAGAGAGAGAAGAGAGAGAGAGAGAGAGAGAGAGAGAGAGAGAGAGAGGAGAGAGAGGAGAGAGAGAGAGAGGAGAGAGGGGAGAGAAAGAGAGAATGTGGGCAGCACCATGCTATGATCCTGGGTTCTGTACTGAGTAAAAAGAAGGAGGTAAGAGGAGCCCCAGCAGTCACATTTGTCCTTCCTGTCTGCAGAAGCAGCTGCCTCAAGCCGCCTGGCTGCCTCAAGCTCCGGCTGCCATAACTTCCCTGCTGTGTTGGACTGTACCCTTCAACTATGAACTAAAACGTTTCTTTTTTATTTTTCTTTTTATTTTTTGTCAGGTATTTTGTTTCAACATGTATGTGATGGTTGAACAAATGATACCCTGTCAACAACTGTGAGAAATTGGCAATCTCTCTATCTATATCAATCTACCTATCTATCAATCTATCGATCTATCTGTCTGTCTGTCTATGGAGCTATTTAAATATGTGATGTCTATAAGAAAATGATGGGGGTACTTTTCTCCAGGATGATGGCTAATGTTCTTAGTGAGTTAATCACATTTTCATGATCTCTTTAGCACAGTTCCACAGCGGGAACTGATACATTTGGGACCCAGTCCTGAGACAAGATTTCAGTGTATCAGTGTGCATGATTTCATTCTATCTCCCAAGGAATTCTCCTCCAAGGAAATTATTATGATACTGTCCTTATAGATTAGCATGCTGATAGTCAAAGTTCTCCAATATGTTGATTAACCTTTTCCTTTCTACTGTGTATGTCCCAAAGCCAATCTGTGAACAGGTACAGATGTGACTGTCTGATAATCATCCCTTTGCAATTATGTAAAATCCAGATTTAAGTCCTCCACACCTGAACATTTCTGATTTGGTAGACATGGTTGAGTTTCAGAATCATCCCTTTATGCCACAATAATTCTATTCTACAGCTGTATTTGGAGGCTCTGCTTCATCCCTTGACCTCAGCATAGGCTAGTGAGTTAATTATGTTTCACCTCTTAAACTTACTTCAGTGGGTTATTGGCAAAGGGTGCTTTGAATCCTGTGTTGAGAGAGAATGATATGGCAGTATTCTGTGATCCATTAATGATGGCTGTGAAGGGCCCAGATGGAGGCACAGAATCTTAGTGTCAAGTATTGGCCAACTTCGATGTGGATCATGACAGTTGGTAGGTGGGTGAAAAGGAAAGAAAGAAAATTACAGAATATCAATTATCTTTTAGTTAAAACTTGCCTGAGAACATTATCAATATTTCATATAGCTATGTGCAAATTTTTAAGTGTATCATATAGTTGGAAGTTTCTCCAGTCCTGTCTGTGCCCTGCGGTTGGGATGAATCTCTCCTGCCCTGTCTTGCAGCTGCTCAGACCCAAATAAACATACAGAGGCTTAATATTAACTATGAACTGTATGGCTATTAGCTCAGGCATATTATTGACTAGATATTACACTTTTTTAAAACCATAATTCTTATCTATGTTTAGCCACGTCGCTTGGTAACTTTTCTCAGTTCTGCCTTGTCATCTTGCTTCCTCTGTGTCTGGCTGGTGATTCCTGACTCAGCCTTCCTCTTCCCAGAATTCTCCCTGTCTGCTTATCCTGCCTATACTTCCTGGCTGGCTACTGGCCAATCAGCATTTTATTTATCAACCAGTCAGAGTAACACACATTCACAGCATACAGAATGACATTCCACAGCACTTCCCCTTTTCTGTCTAATCAAAAAGGAATGTTTTAATTTTAACATAGTAAAATTACATATAATAGAACAGTTATCAAGCAAGAATTAGTTATAATATCTAGTATATTTGTATTTGACAAAATTAAAGAAAATATTCTATCAGCTATCCTATTTTTGTGAATCTAAAGTTTCATATCTAATTTATCTTTTATCATAACCAAGGAAAATTATAACTATCTAGTCTTCAACTACATCAAAGACCTCAGAAGGATATAATATTACCTAAGTAAACAGGAAGAGCTTTGTAAGCAACTTCCAAAAAAGTAGAATGATAGTGACAGCTGGCTGCGTGGACAGTCATCCAAAGTTCTTCTGTAAAGTTGGGGTATCTGTCTTCATCCCACAGGCCTAGAGTTTCTCAGTCACTTCTCTTTGTGTCCTGTAGAATGTCTGGCAGTCTCCTCTGCAAAGCAGGAACCTGAAGGATCATTTTACCTTGTTTTGGCAAATTTAGTGGTCACCTTCCTATGAATTCTGCATGTCTAGTTTATACAATGTTTTATCAAGCAGTCCAAGCAAGAACAGTTTCTTGCCCAAATGTTTATTTTGGGCAAGAAGGAGATAAATTCCAAATGGAGTATCTTCGATGCCCATTTTCCTTTTTGAAGTAAATCAGTGCTGCCAGGAACAGACATGTCTCACTGTCCAGAAAGTCTAAGTTTTTAAAACATTTTAAATGCCATATTCTTTAGGTCTTTGAAGTATTTGAAGATCACCTATCTAATTGAAATATATCTGTGCATTGTAGATGTAATCGACCGCCTTATTAAATAAGAAACACAGAGCCAATGTAAAGGTGAAAGCCCAAGAGGTCAGAGCTAGAAGCTTACCCGCTTTCCGCCAGCTAGCTTCTTCCGCCAAGAGAGCTCTCCGAAAAAGGAGTTTCTTCCTGTGCGGTTGATTTATAAGGAGTCCTGTTTCTTCCTTCTCATTGGTTATAAACTAACTACGTGGCTGTCTCGTCACTGCCTCTCTGTCCAGACCTCCCAAGTTTTCTATGGTTGGTATTGAGATCAAGGGCGTGTGTCTCCAATGCTAGCTGTATCCTTGAACACACAGAGATCTACCTAGCTCTGCTTACCAAGTGCTGGGATTAAAGGCGTGCACCACCACCGCCCTGGCTTTCGCTATGGCTTGCTAATAGCTCTGACCCCTAAGCAACTTTATTTATTAACATACAAATAAAATCACATTTCAGTACAAATAGAATACCACTATATTTCCCCTTTCTAATTTAATAAAAAGAAAAAAAAAGGAAAGTTGTAACTAATATAAGAAAAACTATATACAAAAGTACAATAACTATATACAATATATACAAGTGATGAAAACCTAAACAATGTCTAGTCCATTTGTATTTGACAAATTCAGAGAAAATAATTCCATTGCTTATCCTATTTTGGTAAGTCCAAAATATACCTAATTTACTTTCTATCTTAACTAATTTTTAACTATAACTAATTAATCTTTAAATATAACTAATTAAACTTTGACTATAACTAATCTTCAACTCCCTCAGAAACCCAAGAAGGAAATAATATTACCTAACAAAAATAAAAACAGGAAGTGCATGTAAGCAGCTTCCAAAAAAATGGTGAGTTGACAGAAACAGCCAGCCGCCTGGACAGTCACCTGAGGTTTCTCCGCAGTGTTGGGGCATCATCTTCAGCCTATAGGCTTAGCGTATCTGACAGACTCATTTGTGAAGTAGGATGTACACAAGTTTAACAGTTCAACCTCACCTTGGGT
>CABHPP010139570.1:23924-46090 GCA_902168425.1 Peromyscus attwateri | reverse complement strand
CAGGATGGGAGCTTTGTCCAGAAGGGAAGTCCGGGGCAGGATGGGAGCTTTGTCCAGAAGGGAAGTCCGGGGCAGGATGGGAGGTTTGTCCAGAAAGGAAGTCCGTCCCAGGCAGGATGGGAGCTGGGGGCCGGTCTCTAAGTCTCAGGAAGTGGCGGGGGTCTCTGGGGTTGCTGGACTTGGGGGCAGGGCTTGGAGACTGCAGGGGATCTTGGAGAAGGGGGCCCTTCCCGGTAGGGGTGAGGGTAGAAGGGAACCTGCCCGCTGGCCAGAAATTGGGGCCAAGGTGCGCAGGTCTTGCCAGGGGTGGCTTGCGCCCAGGGATGGGATCTAGGGTGAGGGCCGCTCTACTTTTCTTAATACCAAATATTCAGTCAAAGTTTAATATCTTATGTAAAAATAAGGAACAAAGTCATTATGGTAGTATGCAGATTGCCTTTCATCTTTAATAAATGAAAAAGATTTTTGCTCAGCAAAAAAAAATTATTTTTAAATAAATTTCTTTGAGTTTTTATCAGTAAATACTTAATATGAATACCTATTTGCTTTGAATTGTGAAAAATTCTTAGCATAAAGGATCTTGTGCCATAAGGTTACAAAGCCCTGGGTTGGACCATCAAGAGTTGCATTCATGCAGGCCCTGGGAAAAATGGGCACATTTGAAATATCTGAGGAAATAATGACATAATAGCCTGGATTCCAGATACATGAGGAAATAATAACTGAAAGGTGAAAGTCTTATGGATTCTGGGGAGAGAAAGATGGAGAGGAGAGAGTACCTGGAGAGACTGTGGGGATAGGTTGGCATTTAGGTGGTGATGTGGAAATCTTGTGCAGTGGAAACTTTCTGGAACATATGAAGGTGACCTTAGTAAGGACTTCTAGTAATGGAGGGTATAGAGTCATCATCTATAACCAGGCTAGGCTCCCAGTGGTGAAACCAGGACAGTACCAGCCACAAAATCTTCAACCTACAACCTGTCCTGCCTAAAAGATGTTCTGAGGCAATAGTGACTCAGAGCTTGTGGGAGTGGCCAACCAATGTCTGGTCTAACTTAAAGCCTAAATCATGAGAAGAAGCCCATGCCTGACACTGCCAAGATGACCAGAAAGTAGAAGCTAGATGGTCAGAGACCTAGGGGAGAACCAAACACAACTGACAAAAAAAAAAAAAAAATCCAAACAAAACAAAACTAATGTGGGAATTTAACAAGGCAACTCCATGTAGTTTATTGGGTAGTTAAAAAGAGGTTTATTTGGGGGTAACTTACAGTCAGAAAAGGGGTTGGTTACAGGATCCGGGAGAGGTGAGGTACAGTCCAGTGGGGTTCTTTGAAGAACTCTGACTTGATCTGCCATCCAGCATCCAGAATCATGAGGAGCTAAGAGGCACATAAGGATCTCAGTTCTTGGGTCTTAAGGGCTCCTGTCTTGGCCACGGCCCAGGGGCAGGTCATAGCTAGGCATGGCAGTTACTGTCTGCCTCACTGGGGTGGTGCTTCAAGGTTTGTACATAGTCTTATTACATTATGTTGTGCCCAGTTCAGTCAATATCCCTGGAGGCCTGCTCTTTTCTGAAGGGAAATGGAGGTATGGTAGATCTGGGGGAGAGGGGATGTTGGTGGCGAGGACTGCGGGAGGGGAGGTTGTGGTCAGGATGAGAGAAGAATATTTGTATGAGAGAAAAATTACAATATGAGAGAAGAATAAGTGAAAAGAAAAAAGAAAAAGTGAAGTTCCAAACTTCACCTCCTCTGGGAGAATGAGGCATTAGCATGTGTTTTAGAACCTTGAGGGATGAAGGAGAAAAGGAAGACAGAAGTTAGGATGAACCATGTTTTTTTAATATAAAAGGAAGCAAAAACAAACGTTACTGGATAAGAATTTAAAACATGAATTTTTATAATTTAGATGCTTAGCCTAGGAGTTTTACTCAGTACTGCATAGCAGATTTCTGGAATCCATGATTAAACATGGATTGAACCATTGCATATTCATCTTAGGTACCACATGTTCTTGTAAGGATATGACATATCTTTTAGGAATTTGATTGGATATTAGAGAAAAAAAGGAAAAGAAAAGCCTCCTTCAAAACATTCAAGAATTATTGTATAGGCTAAACAGAATATTTTTGTTTCTTCAGCATATGAAAGTATCCTTATTTTGCTTACACCAAGGCACATAAAGTGACTTTTCAATATAATGTATCTCACTAGACCATTAACAAATGAAATTACCTACAACAGGGTGTAACTACTCTTTCAGAAATGAAGATATTCTAAAGAGACACTTCTGCCTCTCAATTTGACTATCAGACTGTTGCAAAATGGAACCCAAAGAAATGAGAATTTTATTCAGGAATCTCATGCTAGGAGAAGGGAACAGCACCAGACAAAGGAGGAACTTGTTTCCATTTAAGATTTCACAGAGTTCTAACTATTTGTCAGACCAAGGCTGAAACTAAAACCCAGAAAATATTGGATGGGTGTCATCATAGCTTGACTGAGGATACTTAGATGTGTGTATCATTGGCCATCTATTTAAACTTTAATCTTACTTCAGAACCCTGAAGATGGACTTGGAGGTTTCTCCAGATCTCTCTGTTCATCATCCCAATGTGTCCATATGAAATACATCTTTCTTCTTTGCAGTTTTAATTTGGCTTTTTAGAATATTGGAGCCAGGTGGCCAGACCTGATTTGTGGCAAAAATTGTGACACTCACATTCAGGAACAAGAGGACATTTTTCTTCCTGTTGCAGAAATGGAAAAGTGGGGAAGAGAAATGAAGTTACACACACATTGTCATAAGCACGCATGCTGGACATGGCAAACCAGCCTGAAACACCAATGACTCTGGCTTACAGAGATCTGATGCTTCAAGTGGTGATGGCAGAACCATCTTCCTAGAGGATGATGGTAACAGTGCTTTGGTTAGTGCTGCACCTGGTCCAGTGGTGGCATTTCAAGTCTCACCAACTTCGCTTTGTAAAAATCTGAGCAAATGTCTTACTTCTGTTCCATCAGTGTGATCATTTCTTATAAGGCAATACTTCGAGTTAGATATCTACATGTTTCCCAAGTAAAGAAATAGTTTAGTTAAATATTTGTATAGTGGGCAGACACATGTGATGTAAAAATAAAAGGGCATACAGTAAGGGTGAAAGTGGCTGCAGAGGCAGAAAGATTTAGAAAAAGCTGGGGTGTTGGGAAAGGTCAAGAGAGAACAAGTATGTATGAAAATGTTATGAGGAAACCAGCTACTTGCATTTGAAAATTTGAAAAAAAAATATTAAATACCATTATGGAGATTTAGATATTCCATAGATTGCCAAGTATCCTAAATTGACTCAATCTACCACACCACTTTTTAGTCATGTTGTTTTAGGGTAGTCAAAATTTCCTGAAATGTTTATTCAGCATATGCTAAACTCTTTCCTCTATTTTCTATCATAAGAAATAAATTAATGGGATAAAGTATGCCTAGAGGTCTTAGAAAATTTCAAAGATGTTGATATTAAATTGATTTGTATACTCAATAATTCTTGAGTTGAGCCCTGACTACAGTACTCACAATGTATCCTCATTTGGAAGTTGATCGGGACATGGCACTTGAATGAAGCTGTGTGAGGAGTTTTCTGAGAGCTTGTGAGAAAACTCCAAGCAAACAAGAAAAGAGTGTTGTAACCTATGTTCCTCTATAAGATGGGTTTGTTCTTGATTTGTTCTTGAAATGTGCTTCTGTGCCCCTCCCGGGTGGAGTAAATAGGAGTGGGCTTGCTTCAGATTATACAAGACTGCTTACTTTTGTTATTCAGATGTTTCCAAGAATGGGTTGTCATTGTGACTGGATACACCCTAAACCCATGTGAACTTTGCTCATGACCATGATTGGAAAAAGAACGGAGACAGCTAGCCAGACTACTGGGAACAGATGAACTGTGAACCAATAGCTGAGGAGCCCCCATGGTACTGAACTGGGCCCTCTGGATAGGTGAGACAGTTGTTTAGCTTGAACTGTTTGGGGGGTGCCCCAGGTGGACCTGTCCTTGGTGCATGGGGCAGCTTTTTGGAGCTTAGTGCCTATGCTAGGACACTTTGCTCAGCCTTGGTGCAGGGAGGAGGGGCCTGGACCTGCCTCAGCTGAATATACCAGGCTCTGCTGACTCCCCAGGGGAGACCTTGCCTTGTAGGAGGTGGGAATAGGGGGTGGATTGTGGGGGGAAGGCTGGGGCATGAGAGGAGGGAGGACAGGGGAGTGTGTGGTTGATATGTCAAACGAATGGAAAATCGCTTAGTAAAAAAAAAAATCAATGAAATATTGTAATTCTTAATGTCTATGTGTCAAACACAAGAGCAA
Source organism: Peromyscus attwateri (assembly GCA_902168425.1). Taxonomy (NCBI): domain Eukaryota; kingdom Metazoa; phylum Chordata; class Mammalia; order Rodentia; family Cricetidae; genus Peromyscus; species Peromyscus attwateri. The sequence continues at coordinate 41,731 of CABHPP010139570.1, read as the reverse complement.
ACAAGTTCATAAAAGAAACATTACTGTAGCTTAAATCACATATCCACCCTCACACAGTGATAGTGGGTGACTTAAATACCACACTCTTGCCAAAAGATAAAATTTAAACAGAGAATACTGGAGCTAATTGATGTCATAAACCAAGTGGACAAAACACATATTTATAGAACATTTATCCCTAACCCAAAAGAATATACCTTCTTAGTACCACATGGATCATTTTCCAAAAAATTGACCAAATATTTGAACACAAAGCAAGTCTCAGCAGATAGAAGAAAATTGAACAATACCCTGCATCCAATCTTACCATCACAGATTTAAGTTGGATATCAAAAAAAGAAAGTGTAAGAACTCTTGGAAACTGAACAACAAGTTACTGAATAAAAAAATGTGGCGATACATAAATTAAGAAAGAAATAAAACTGTTTAAAAATAGAAAGAAATGAAAGCACAACATATTCAGACTTATGGGACACAATGAAAGTGGTTCTAAGAGACAAGTTCATAGCATTAAGTACCAACACAAAAATTTGGACAGATCTTTTAGTAGTAACTTGATGGCACATTTGACAGCTCTAGAAGAAATATTCCCTGTGGGCGACCAGCTCCCACTTTTTCCGGGATAAGAGATATTAGGTAGAAAGATAGAGAGGAGAGAAACAGATAGAAACACAGGATAGCCTTGAGAGGACCTGGATTATTATCCACTGGCCCCTTCTGTCCCTCCTAAAGGGCCTTTTAGAGGAATGCCAAGGGGTGGGGCAAAAGACCTCCCCCTAGGACAGCCAAGTACAGACCCTTCCAATCACCTGGTAACCACACACGTGGTCAAACAATTCTCTGATGCAACCCTGCTGGGTAAAGCAAGCTCAGATCTCACTAGAAAACCTTTGTGGGCCTCCACAATTTCAAATAGGAGTAGATGGCAAGAAATAATCAAACACAAGGCTTAAATCAATACTATCAAAATGCTACCACCAACAACAAAAACAATACAAGAATGAGTAAAACAAAGAGATAGTTCTTCGAGAAAAGCAGTTAAGATTGACAAAACATTAGACAAATTAACTAAAAGGTATAGAGAGAAAAACTCAAATCAACAAAATTAGAAATAAAAAGGGAGAAATAACAACAAACACTAAGGAAATCCAGAGAAACATAAGGACATACTTTGGAATCCTGTACTGCACTAACTTGGAAAATCTAAAAGAAGTAGATAATTTTTCAATCAAGATCAGATAAACAATTTGAATAGACTATAACTCCTAGTGAAATAGAAACAGTAATTAAAAGTCTCCCCTCAAAAACCAAAAACAAACCAAAACAAACCAAGGCCCAGAACCAGATGGTTTTAGCACAGAATTCTACAAGACTTTCCAAGAAGAGTTAATTTCAGTCTTCCTTAAATTATTCCACAAAACAGAAACTGGAGGAACATTGCCTAATTCTTTTTACAAAGGTACAGTTACCCTAATACCTAAATCACATAAAGACTAAAGAAAGAAAGAGAATTACCAACCCATCAACTTCCCTTATGAACATAGATGCAAAAATTCTCAATAAAATGCTTGTAAATCCTATCAAAGAACACATCAAAATGATTATTCACCATGATCATGTAGGCTTCAGGGTAGACAGATTTTTCTTTGGGCTGGCAGCTCACAAAAATGACATAGAGACTTGATATTAATTATGAAAGCTTAGCTTGCTTCTAATTAGCTCTTATAACTTAAATTAACCAATATCTTTTAATCTATGTTCTTTTAGATTACTCAGTTACCTTTACTATATAATATTCATTCTGCTTGATCTGCATCCTGGTGCTTCTTCCCTTCTTCTTCCCAGCATCCTCTGTTTCTGGTCATCTTGCATAGCTATTGGCCATTTAGCTTTTTATTAAACCAATCAGAGTGACATATTTACACAGTGTACAAAAAGATTATTCCACAACATTTCCCCTTTTATTCTAAATAAAATAGAAAGGTTTTGACTCTAACACAGTAAAATTATGTACAATAAGAACAATTATCAGGTAAGAATTACATTTATAAGGTCAGCAGTCGCTTTGCATTGGGCAAATTTAGAGAAAATATCCATTATCTATCTTATCTTAGTCCAAAGTTTTATACCCAAATCATTTTTGTCATAACTTGTATTACCACCCTAAAATATCTTTTTAGATAAACAAATGAAGCTTTTATGTTTCTCAACCATATAAACTTTACATCTCTTATGTAAGTTTTTTTTCTGAATTTGGTAATAAGGAAAACTGCAAAACTATAGATATCTAGTCTTCAATCACCATCATAGACCCAAGAAGGATAAAATATTACTTGAGTAAACAGAAGTATAGAGCAAACAATTTTCAAACCTAAGACATGACAGAGACATCAAGCTGCCTGGACAGTCGCCCCAAGGTTCTTCTGTAACATTGGGACATCCATCTTTGGCCTATGGGCCTAGAGTATCTGACAGGCTTTGCTGTGAAGCAGGAATTTTGAAGGACTGTCCTATATTGTCTTGGAAAAGTTTTGCAGACACTTCCTTTTGTGTCTTGCTTGTTCAGTTTGGACAGTATACTGTCTGCAACTGAGGCAAAGGCAGTTCCTTTGCCCAGTGGCTTTTGCCACAAAGAAAGCACGCTCCATATGGAGTTTATTCAATGCCCATCATCTTTACTGAAGCTGCCAGGAACAGATATGTGTCTTACTGTCATGAAAATCCTCAGGATATTAAACATCTTAAATGTCATATTCTGTAGGTCTTTAAAGTGTTTGAAGATCATATATCTATCTAAATATATATCTGTTTAACCTTAAAAACATTCCAAATATGATTATAGTTTGATTATTATAAATGACTATTAGTCTTTATTTCTTACTTATACATTACATTTTTAAATGAGCTGCATAAGCACAATACCTCATACAAAGGTAGAAACATACATTCAGTATAACAAAAATAACTTTAAAATTTGTATCAATATGCCAAAATCCATACCGGTGTAAAATATTTGAGACTAGTGGTTGTTGAAAAGTAGACTCATCAATCCAATCTTTTATTTCACCATTTTTATATTATATCCCCCCCCCTTTTCCCTTTAGGAAGAGATCCTTGAATCCAATCTCCTTTGTTCAATTTTTTTTTCTGACCATGACCAATAACAATATGTATTCAACCCCCTTTAACAATGATAAGCATCCATAATCCACAGAATGATAAAAAAAACACCCACCTTATCTCTTGAGAATGTGGGTGTTGTGTTCTCTAGACTGCTTCCTGTTGTCTGGGGGTGCTGGAATCTTTAGAGGACCCTGGGAAAATTTGGATAGTGATCAAGTTCTGGGAAGGCCAGCTGCTGTCTATTCTTGGTGTGATGGGAAAATGTTGGACTTATCTGAAGTTTGGCTGTAGTAGTCTGTGAGGCTGGACAATCTCAACCAGCAACCTTGAAGCTGTTCTGGATACAAAACTGTGCAAACTGCAACAGAGGCACTCTGAGAGGCTGGATCACCTGGGCCACCCATCTTTATTGGTATCTAGACCCATTGCTTCATCTTGTAGGGTTTTTTTTTATGTTTATTTCTTTTATCTATAGCCAGGATTTACAGGGATTCTTCCCTGATCAAATATGATCTCTATCAACCTGTAATAAATCAACAGACTTTCATTTTCTATGGAAACAAAATCATAACCTCTTCCCTAATGTAATACATTTTTTTACTTCCATTTTAAAGTTAAGGCATTTTTAAAATATATAGATTGGTTTAATTTAGCAGTCACTTCTACAATTCAATGTCTCTTAGCAGCTTTTGTCTGTTCATTAACATTCCAAGACTTCAAAATTAACAAAGCACCATATAAGGTCCAAACTCTCCCTATGTTGTAGTATTTCCCATCCTTACGTGGCATATTCTTTTTTTTAAACTTCTCTCTTTAATGACTTTATTATTTTTAAATGTTTTATTTTTTATGACTGTCTATACCCTTTCTCTTTTTTTCTTAATCCCAAGCACCTTTTTTTAAACTCACTATAACCTGTTTAGAGCTTTTTTTTTTTTTTTTTTCCGTCTGAGCCTGTTACTGCTTATCTGCAACCTTCTTTTGTCTGCATGAGCAAAATCTTAAACTACCACATAGATTAGCTCATGATATGCTGGTTGGTGGCTTATGCCCACAGGCATCAGCCAGGAGATGTGTCTCTGTACTGTGGCCCACATGGGAGACCGTGAGACAGGGAGCCATGTTTGTCTGTGGCTCCATTTTTGTGTATTTAGAACCTTTTTAAGCTCAAGTCTTATGTGGAAATATGTAACCAGACCTTGGATGCCATTTTATCCCAGAGATTCAGGCATAATTCAATATATGTAAAATGATAAATGTAATCCACCATATAAATAGACTAGAAGTCAAAAAACCCTTAGTTATTTTCATTAGGTATAGAAAAGTCCTTTGATAAAATTCATCGCCCCCTTATGGTAAAAGTCATGGAGAGATTAGAAATGCAAAAAACAGACCGCAGCACTGTAGAAGCAATCTACAGAAACCACATAACCAATGTCAACCTCAATGGAGAGAAACTCAAAGCATTTCTCCTAAAAACAGGAACAAGGCAAGATTGTCTAGTCTCTTCATATCTATCTAATATAGTATTTGAAGTCTTAGTTGGACAAGAAAATAACTAAAGGGGATCCATGGGATACAAACAGGAAGCACAAAAGTCAAAGTATATTTATTTTCAAGTGACTTAATAGTATATACAAATGACCTTAAATATTCCACCAGGAAACTCCTTCAGCTGATAAAAAAAACTTTCAGCAAAGTAGCAGGATACAAAATTAATACACAAAAATCAATATCTTCTTATATAAAAATGAAAAATGGACTGATAAATTAGGAAAATAACACCTGTCATAGTCTCAAAAAATATAAAATATTTCTGGATAACTGTTGCAGGATATTTGATTGCACTGTTTAAAGATATGTCACTGTGATTGGTTTAATAAAAAGCTGAACAGTCAATAGCTAGTCAGGATTTCCAGGCACAGAGGCCCCTGGGAAGAAGAGTGGAGTTGCCAGGAGATGTAGAGGAACCTGGTCATGGAGGAGATTAGATAACAAACCATGAGCCACATGGCAGCACATAAATTAATAGAAATAGGCTAATTTAAGTTATAATAGCTAGTTAGAAACAAGCCTAATCTGTCAAGTTTTCATAATTAATAATAAGTCTGTCCTTATTATTAATTATGTCAGGGAACTGGCTGGAAGGACAGAGAACGACTTGCTACAAATAGTATTCAATGTGGAGACATGTGTTGCCATATAAGACCTGAGAAAGCTTAAAAAAACGGTCCCAAACACACAAAAAGGAGCCAAATGTGGCTTCCTAGTCCTTCGGTCTGTCATGCTGGATTCCATACAGAGAGACGTCTCTTGACCTGCCAACTTGAACCATCAGTGCACCATGAACTAAGCTGCCTAGCTGTGGTGATATTTCCTTTGTCCTGAAATGTGGTGATACTTTATTTGTGCTTTAATAAATAAAGCTTGCCTGGAGATCAGAGGAAAAAGTTAGCCATTATAAGTAAACACAAAAGTCATGCAAAAGTAGCACATGCCTTTAATCCTATCACTTGGCAGGCAGGGATCTGTCTGGATCTCTGTGAGTTCAAGACCACACTGGGAACAGAGCCAGGTGTGGTGGCACATGACTTAAATTTCAACATTAGTTAACCATGGAGGTCTGGAAGTCTGTATAGACAGACAGGAAGTGACAGAGCTGGGCAATAAAAGAAGTGATGTGGCTGGACAGAGAGAGTAAATCAGATGGCAGAACAGCAAGGCATATAGACGAGGGTAGACAGGATGTATCTCGCTTTTGGAAGCTGCAGAGTTGGTAGGTAAGGTTAGCATGTGGCTGTTCCTGCTCCTCTGATCTCTCTCAGGTTTTCACCCCTGTATCTGGTTCCACATTTTTTATTTAATAAGACCTTTTAGAAATTCATCTACACCTGGCAGTTTAAGGTTTCACTCATGCAGAGAGAAAAGAAAACAGGTACACAGGTTCAGACAGAAATAGAACCTACTAAACAGGTTATAGTGTGTTTAACAATTTGTGTAGGCTTAAGGAAAAAAAGGGTACAGACAGTCATACAAAATAGTTTAAAAATAATAAAATTAAGTCTTTAAAGAGAGAAGTAAAGTAATAATAATAATAATAAGCCACATAGAGATGGGAAACACAGGGAGTCTGGATCCTGCATGGTGTTATATTGACTTTAAATGTTTTGATTGCTGGTGAACAAACAATAGCTACTGAGAGACATTGGATTATAAAACCTACTAAATTAAACCAACCTATATATTTTAAAAATGTCTTAATATCAAAATGGAAGTAAAAAATATGTTGCATTGGAGAAGATGTGATGCTTTTTTTTTCACAAATAGTGAAAAACTGGATTTTTTCAATATTAAAAAGGATTATATTTGATCGGGGGGACAACCCCTGAAAATCCTGGCTACAGACATAAACAAACAAACAAAAAAAAACCCTATATGACAGGTAATAGTATATTTTACCTGCTCAAACATAAAACAAAACATCATCTTTAACTGACTTGTGCACACTACACATGCCATATTTGTGTTAATGCAGATACATGTTACCTTTGAAAATTTGTGTGTTTTCAGAGTTGGGGACCAGAAACCAATGAAAATGGGTAGCCCAGGTGATCCAATCTCTCAGACTGCCTTTGTTGCAGTTTCCTTAGAGTTATACTTTCAGAACAGTTTCAAGGCTGCTGGCTGAGTCCAGCCTCACAGACTATTGTAGCCAGGACTTGACCATTTTCCTAATTATCTCAGGACCTTCCAAAGATGCCAGTGCCTCCAGACAGCAAGAAGAACACAATGCCCATATTCCCAAGAGATGGGGCAGGTTGTTTTTGGTAATTTGGTGGGTTATGTATGTTTGTCACTGTTTAATAGGGGTTTGTTACAAATTGTTGTTGGTCAAGGTAAAAAAAAAAACTGAACAAAGAAGATTAGATTCAGAGATCTCTTTCTGGAAGGAAGATGGGGGATATAGTATAGAAATAATGGGATAAAAAGGTAGATTGTTGAGTCTACTTTTAAATAACCAATAGTCTCAAATATTTTACACTGGTATTTATTTTGGCATACTGATGCAAATTTAATGTTATTTTTGTTATACTAAATGCATTTTTCTACTCTTGTTTGGGGTATTGTGCTTATGCAGCTCATTTAAAAATGTAATATATATTTAAGAAATGTACATTAATAGTTACTCATTTATAACAATCAAACTTGTAGTAATATTAGGTATGTTTTCAAGGCTAAATAGATATATTTTAGATAGATGGCCTTCAAACCCTTCAGATACCCACAGAATATGGCATTTAAGATACTTTACTATCATAAGGCTTTTCATGAGATACGTCTGCTCATCACAACACCAATCTACTTCAGAGAAGATGATGGGCATTGAAGAACCTCCTTATGGAGTTTACCTTCATGTGGCTAAGCTGGCCATTTGAGCAGGATACTGCTCTTGCCTTGACTGCTGACAGTATACTATACAAACTGGACAAGTAGTATACAAAGGAAAAAGACTGTAGAACTTTCCCAAGATAAGGTGGAATAGTCCTTCAAATTCCTGCTTCATAGAAGTCTACCAGACATTCTTCAGAACACACAGGAAAGCAACTGCTGAACTTTGCCAAGACTGGGTGGGACAGTCCTTCAAAATTTGTGCTTCATAGAAGAGCCTGCCAAATAATCTAGGCCTGCAGGCTGAAGATTAGAGGCCCTAATGTTGCAGAGGAACTTTGGCTTAGTGTCCAAGTAGCCAGATGTCTCTGTTGTTTCTATATTTTTGGAAGTTGCTTACAATGCACTTTGTTTAATCCAATAATATTATATCCTTCTGAAGTCTTTGATGAAGTGAAAGACTAGATATAGTTACAATTTTCCTTAATCATGATAGAAGGTAAATTAGGTACTGAATTTGAACTCATCAAGATAGGATAAATAATGAGAGTATTTTGTTTGAAATTGCCAAATACAAATGGACTGGGCATTGTAAATGTAATTCTTACTGGATAATTGTACTTATTGTATATAATTTTACTATGTCTGAGCTAAAACCCTTTCCTTTTTATTTAGACAAAAGAAGGAAGTGTTATGAGATATTTGATTACACTGTGTAAAGATATGTCACTGTGATAGGTTTAATAAAAAGCTGAATGCCCACTAGCTAGGCAGGATTTCCAGGCACAGAGGATTCTGGGAAGATGAAGGACAGTGTGCCCAGGAAATTCAGAGAAGCAGGTCATGTAGGAGATGAGGCAACAAGCCATGAGCCACATGGCAGCATGTAAATTAATAAAAATTGGTTAATTTAAGTTATCATAGCTATAAGCAAGCATAACCTATCAGCTGAGCTTTCACAATAAGTCTCTGTGATTAGTTGGGAACTGGCTGGTGAGACAAAGACTTGCTACGGATAACTCTAACCAAGCAAATGAAAGACTAGTAAAAACTTAGCCAATGAAAGAAAAAATTTGAAGAATAAATCAGAAGATAGAAAGATTTGCCATACTGATAGATTGGTAGGATTAATGTAGTAAAAAAAATGGCTATTCTACCAAAAATGATCTATAGATTCAATGCAAACCCCATCAAAATTTCAACACAATTCTTCAAATATCTTGAAACAAAACTTTCCAGCTTCATATGGAAACACAAAAAACCCAAGATAGTTAAAAAAATTCTGAATAATAAAAACATTATGAGAGTTATCACCATCTCTAACCTCAATATTTACTACAGAGCTATAGTAATTAAAAATAGCATGGTATTGGCACAAAAACAGATACATTGATCAATGAAATAGAAAATAATTACATACACCTATGGACATCTGAAATTTTCTAAAGATGACAAACACACACACATACACACACACACACACACACACACACACACACACAAGACATCATCCCAATAAATAGTGCTGGTCAGACTGAACTCAGTGGCATAGAAAATCACAACCTAAACAGAACACAGTATAGGCATTAAGAATAACAATTAACAAATGGGATCTCATAAAACTTAAAAGCTTCGGTGGGGTAAAGACAACATCATTTAGACAAAGCATCATGTTACAAAATGTGAAAACGTTTTTACCAACTGTGCATCTGATAGAGGGCTAATATATAAAATCTCTGGCCGGGCGTTGGTGGCGCACGCCTTTAATCCCAGCACTCGGGAGGCAGAGCCAGGCGGATCTCTGTGAGTTCGAGGCCAGCCTGGGCTACCAAGTGAGCTCCAGGAAAGGCGCAAAGCTACACAGAGAAACCCTGTCTCGAAAAACCAAAAAAAAAAAAAAAAATCTCTGAAGAACAAAAAAAAATGAACATCACAGAAACAAATAACCCAATTTTAAAATGGGGTACAGGTTTAAACATAATCTTTTGTTTATAAACTATCTTCTGCTTCATCTTACATGATGAAACAAAAAAAAGCTAAGAAACACAGAAATACTCAACATTCTTAGTCATCAGGGAAATGCAAATCAAACATGCTTTGAAATTTCATCTTATAATAGTTAGAATGGTCAAGATCAATAAAATAAATGACATCTCATTGTGGATAAGTTGTAGAGTAAGTGGAACTCTCATTCATTGCTTATGTGATTGCAAACTCGTGTAGCCACTATGGAAATCAATGTGGTGGTTCCTCAGGAAACTGGGAATTGATCTGCCTTAAGATCCAGCCATACCACTCTTGCACATATACCCAAAGGATGCTTCATCGACTACAGAAAAACTTGCTCAAACATGTTCATTGCTGCTCTATTCATAATAGCCAGAAATTGGAAATTACCTATATGTCTGTCGACATATAAATGGACAGCAAAAATATGGTACATTTATGTAATGGCATATTACTCAGCTGTTGAAATAAAGGAAATTTGCTGCTAAATGATAGAGCTAGAAAAAACTATTCTAAGTGAGGTAACCCAGACTCAGAAAGACAAATATGGAATGTATTCACTTATATGTGGATATTAAATGTTAAGTCATTGATAAGCAACCTACAATTTGTATAACTACAGAGGTTAGGCATAGAGTAGGGACAAGGGGGAAGGGAGAGCCCTGTCTATGAAGGGGAAATAGAATAAATAGTTGTGGATGGATGGGGTGGGCAGAAACAGGATAAAATAGGGAGAGGGAGAAAACAGGGAGTCAAGGAAGGGGATACATAGAGGGACAGCTAGAACTAAGAATGATTGGAGGGATCATATGGAAATCTAATACAGTATAAACTTCACAAAATATATACACATATGTAGGAGATCTAAATGAAATCTTCAAATAACAAGGGAAACAGCTCCCCAACTAGACATTCTCTGTCACCAAAAGAAGCTTCCAGTACTGAGAATGGGTTACTTCTATTTGAGCTATTAGCCAAACGGGTCCCATAGGAATCCCCATACAATCTAGGCTATTATCAAGGCTACTGCTTGCTGTCTACAAATTGATGGTAAGACCCTATTGCTAAAGACAATAACTATACAACACACTGAACACAGAGAAATTGAGTTGGTGCCAACTTAGAGCCTTCAACCCTATAGATAAATGTTCATGGTACTGGAAGGTACTCTGCAAACTACCAGAGGAGAAAGGTAAAGACCAACACAGCTACAAACAGTGCAATCTGCAATAGTGACTTTGCCTGAAAGATAAGCAAGCTAATACAATAATGGCACAAAAGTTGTGGGAGTAACCAATCACTGTCTGATTGGATTTAAGGTTTACTCCTTGAGATGGACCCCTACCTGGATACTGCTGGGGGACCAAACACTTGCCACTAGATGGGCCATAAGGCTAGAAGAAAACTAAGTTTAATGTTCTGCTAATAAAATGATTCCTAAAGACATTCTGCAATACTCATAGATTAGTATCTTATTCGGTCATCCTCAGAGATGCTTACTCCTACAGTAGATTGGAACAAATACAGATACCCACAACTGAATGATGTACAGAGAGGGAGAGAATTTGGGAGACTCAGTTCTAAGTGGGGTGTCTCCAATAAATCCCTCCCCTTAGGGCTCAGAGAACTCTGTATAAGAGGGAACAGAAAGACCCAGAGGAGATGGAAAACAGCAAGGAAATACAGCCCTCTAAACACAGCCTAACTGATGCACATTTAAACTCCTAAGGACTGTCTGTGATAGCATTCCAAGGGCTTGCATGAATCTGTACCAGATGGTGATTGTAGTGGTTTGAAAGAAAATTGTCCCCAAAGGGAGTGGCGCTATTAGGAGGTGTGACCTTGTTGGAGTAGGTGTGGTCTTGGAGGAAGTGTGTCACTGTGGAGTTGATCTTTGAGGTCTCATACGTGTTTGAGCCTTGCCCAATGACACAGGCCACTTTCTGTTGCTTGTGAGTCAAATGTGAGAACTCTAGCCCCCACAATTAAATATTTTCCTTTATAAGAGTTGCCATGGTCATGGTGTCTCTTCACAGCAATAGAAACCCTAAAAGAGAGTCCTAGTTCTGAGAGAAGTGAACACATGCCCCCATTCCTAACCCACAAGCTAGCTCTAGTTGATTACTTTCAAATGAAAAATTAATTTTCTCTAAGGAAGTCTCCCTGGGGAAACAAACTACTCTTGAGCATAGGCCCCGTGCCCAACATTAGATGGCCAATACAAAATGAACTCTCAATGCCATCTTTGGGAGTTCTTTGTCTCATAATGTTGTGTTGGGCATTTTTTTTTTCCTTTTAACCTTACAGATTCTTTTTGCAGGAATATTACAGCTTACAGTTTTGTGCTTTTATGGGATCCTGTGTGTGTGTGAACATGTGTTCTCAGCTTTTTCTTTTACTCTTTTTCTTTTGTTTGTTTTTGTTTTATCTCTTTCTATTTTATTATCTTATTTTATTATTATTCCTTAGATGTCTATTTGTTTTCTAATGAGAGACAAAAAAGGGTGTGGATTCAAATGAGAGAGGAAGTAGGGAGGAAATAGGAGAAGTTGGCAGAGGGAAATTTTTAAATAGACTATATTGTTTGAAAAAATGTCAATTTTCAATAAAAGAAAAATATTTAGAAATTGGCAAAACTGCCTGGACTGGAACATATTTTTAAATTTTGACATTTTATGTATTTATGCTGAATGAACTAGGAATGATGGAATTTATTTGGGCAGCTCTGCCAATTTGGGTAGTAATATACGGCTAAAGAGTCTATCACATAATGCTGACACATGCATATATAAATATGTGTGTGTATGCATATATATATATATATATATATGCACACAAACACCAATTCAGAGAAATGAAGATAATAAAAACTAGTTATAACTAAATATAAAAGTAAATGAATAAAAAAATGCAAAATGTTTCCAATTTTTTGATTCTAAAAATTGTTATGGAGACATGGAACATGGTAGAAAAAGTTACAGATTTCCTCTCAATGACGGAATTTTCTCATTTGTGTATATTATGTTTTTTCTTTTATGCACAAGTGCTGCTGTAAGAGACTTCTGGAAACTTTCCAAACAGCTCTAGTTGAGAACTCTGCAGACATTCCAGGGGAAATATTTGGTATTAGTATTCAGTGGCATTTTACAGCTTTCAAAATCTACATGAAGCATACAATTCAATCAGAAATTTTGCAAGTCAAGCACCTTATCAGGGCTGTTTTGAACTCTTGGTTTCCTACTGGGAAGGATTATATCTCAGCAAACACAAAAGATGTTTAATTATGTTGGATCTCTTTCTAGAAGAAATACATTTTTCTTTAGAATTTCAATGGTAGGGCAGAAGTATTTATTAGCTCAATTAAATATTGGGAGTAGAAGAATTATTTTGAAATGTCAGAAACAAACTCTAAAAAATCCTTTTTGGTATTGTTTATATTCATTTTAATGGTTATTGATTAACTGCTAAATAGCCAGATACAAAGTAAAAGGAAAATAATTGAAGTTTCTCTGAAATTCTTCTGAATAATTCTCATAATGTCTATGTTTGTAGCAGTCATGGTAGCACAATGAGAAAGAGGGAAATCAATTTGATTGATTGCCTGAAGTTCTACTTAAATTCTTTTTATTCTGAGCACACCATACATTCTGAATTGGACTGCTTCATTTTTTACTTGAAATTTAAAACATTTGACTATTTGTCAAGATGTCGTCCTTCTATATAGCTCAGTCTATCCTCAAACTGGCAAACTCCAGCCTTGGCCACTGCACCACAGTGACCTGCATCTTGACTAGCTTCTAAACACTCCATCTTCCTTCTGAAATTTTCCCAAGATTAGGACTACTCTTCTAATACCATTGTGACACTCTGAGAAGTCCCAAACCACATCTGTGGCATCATTCAGAGGAAAGAAATGCCTACATTTGAATCAGCCATGAAGTAAAATGTTTACCTTGTAAAACTGAGAACCTACCTAGGGGATATGAGCAAGGATTCCTGAAAAGAAGCTGAATGTTCATTAAAACTACAGTGATGTGGAGAGGTTTCCATTGGATTTAAGGCCTGCTCCATGAACTGGAATCCATACCTGACACTGTAAATAAAGCAAAGAACTGGAAGCTAGATAGGTCATGGGCCCTAAGTGAAGAACTTCTCCTGTTGTTGTGCTAAATTGACAAAGGAATAAAGTGAGCCCTAACGACATTGCTATATCCATAGATCAACCCTCATTGAAGAACCTTCTCCTAGAAGTACATGACATTTAACACAAAACCCTACAACTAGTCAACATGAAGAGAATAAGAGACTTAGAAATGCTTATCTTTAAATGAGATGTCTATATCATGACTCTCTACTTCAGTGCTCAGAGGTCTACATATAAGAAAGAGTAGAAAGATTGTAAGAATCAGAGTGGTGGATGATTCTAAGGAAAGAGGGTTTTCCAGATACAGTGGGACAGATGCACATATGAACTCCAAAATAAACTATATCATCACTTTAAAATGAGAGCTAGGGACTTTATAGTCCACTTTCAAGGAAACATGCTCTCTGGTACAGGGGAGTGCTTATAGCACATGCTACATGCAGAAGATATGCTGCAGCTCAAGCCATACAAAACCCAAGCATAGAAGAGTGTTCCACCCTTAACTGAGGAGGTATATATCGTAATGCTCCAGTCATAACCACAAACATTAGTTCATGGAATTTTAATTTTTTTCTCTAAGGTAATATTTATATTTCCTATGAAAAGAAATAAATTTTTCTAATATTTCATAGTTACTTTTTCCTATTGAAAGGCTACTCAGTTTCTCATTCTCCTATATGTTTTTCTGTAGTAATAAAGGAGAACTTAGTTCCTGTCAGTCTTGGACACACTCTGAATGTAGCACATGCCAATCTTTTTGTTTTGGGGAAATATTTTACCAGTATTTCTACGTTAATATAAAAATTATGAAAAAAAAGAAAAACTAAACATTAAAAGAGATGAAGACCAAGATATTTTAATGCCATAATGAAATGAATAATAATTTTATGACTATTTCCAGGGATAACATATTTTAATCATATGCCTATTCAATACAACTTAAATATTTTGAAAGATTTTAGTATGCTTATTAAAAAGCAAGTTGCTCATTCCTCTATTTATTAAATCAGTAAACATTTATTGAGTGTCTACATATGCCAGGCAATATGCCATGCTTAAGAATTCATGGTTGTAAAAGACAGACACATCCTCTCTGTCCCCACCTATTGTTAAAGATATTTGTTAGTCACACACATATTTTTAATTCATACTGAGAATAAATGATAAAGGTTGTCTGTTAAATAATGGGTTTATTCTGGGATGGGACTCAGGGAGGACTTGTGAGATGAAAGTCAACATAGCAAAAGTGAGATGCAGAGCAAGGCCAGAAATATCCAGGCATAGTCACGCAAGGGCTTGAATATTATTCTGTCATATAGCAAAGGGCAAGGAGAGTGTCAAAGCTCAGGACACAGTCAGGGTTTGGGTATGATCATACCAATGTAAAGGGATTGCTGAAATTTAGGCCTTCAGACTAGGAAATATGGAATAATCTCATTTTAATTAATTAATTTAATTAGAAAATAATTAAGAAATTGTGTCACTAAGTAGCTGAGGCTGGATTGGAACTTGTGACATTTCTGTGTCAGTTTCCTGAGAGCAGGGTTCACAGATGTGTACCACCAAAACACATATGAATGGGAAACTTGGCAATATAGGCCACCCTTCAATTTGCTCTGATCTATTACCTTCCTATACTGAACTCATTCTGTTTGATGTCATCTTCTCTGTGACATTGATAATCACTTTGCCTCAGAATTATGAAGGGTACAAGGTAGTCCCTGCTGATGTAGCTGGTCATAGTTTCTCTTCTTATTCTCTATTTGTTATCCATTGTAGATGATGCTCTCAGTGAGAAACTGAGCTAGTATTACTGGTTTGCCCCATACAGTTTCTATTCCCTCTTCCCTGAGGGGAGTGAGCTTGTCATCCTCATATTCTCCTACTGGCATTGCTGGGACTACCCATTTATTATAAGATTGGACAGGAGAGTAAGTACAGATAACCTCGATGAACTACAAAGCACTGAACAGGAACACATTAATTATTTGTGAATCCATGCATGGAGTCAACAAAATCTGCTATTATAATTTTTCCCTAAGATGAAAATTATTGTAAAATAAAAGGAGGGGAGTTATCCATGGCTTGTGGCCCACTGCTTAATTTTTTATAACTCTGCTGTAACCACGGCCTCACTGATAACTATTCCCACTAATTGAAGCTGCATGGGCTGCCAGTGAGTTTCTGTTGTGATTTGACCATGCCTATTATGTAAATAACTGAGTGGGGAAACAACAGATGCTAAAGAGAACACAAGCTGTTTTGCAAAGCAGAGACCTCTGTATCATCTTCCAATAGGGGATAGTGAGTAATTTCTATAGCATTAGAAGATTAACATAAGCAGGAAAATTAAAAACTATTGCACATCGTAATTTATATATCAGCATTCTAGCTTCAGTCTCCCTGTTTCTCATCTTGTCATTGCAGCAGATAGAGCAGAGTTGAAAATTGAATCTTCTCAGGAATTGTAAGATTTCTACATTTATGTTATAATCCTAGCCCTCATTATTTACACTCTTCTGACTGCATAAAATGGGAACATCCATACATTCTGCAAAGAATAATTTTAACTCTCATATTTCTTTTTAATTACTGATTCATTCCTATCAGCTTTTTATTCGTTTATTCTTCAATATTCAAACGCAGCAGCACTTTTATTAACAATCTGGTCACAAGGAATCTGATCATAAGAAAATAAAAGCCTGAAATAAATGATATCTTGGGTGGCATAAATGAATATCAAGCATGGGGAGGCACCCCAATGTGCATCTCATAGCTGTTGAGTGTGAATTCAGTTTGCTAGCAAGGAAAGACAAGAGTAATATCTATTCCACAAGTGTCCTGCAAACCAAATTACTTTGAGAAAAGTAGTGAAAGGTCAGATCCCATAACAGAAAGGGGAGCCATCTGAGTGCTAACTGGGCCAAATGCTCTTGTTAATTTTTAATAGCGCCTGATACTGTTACTCTTAAAATAAAGAAGTCAAAGTTTATGTTCTTGATAGTGGCCATTAAATGTTCTTATTAAGAAGCCAAAATTCATTTGCCCTCAGAGCACTGGTCTAAGAGTCATACATTATATATATATATATATATATATATATATATATATATATATCATTGATATATTTGTGGAGGTCTTCAATGGAACTGAATCAGCTGTTAACATAATCTGAAATTGAAAACAGCAAGGGCATAGAGGAGTCAGGTTTGTTCACAAATGCATACAAGTGAAGAGAATCACAATCCCAGTATGTATCACAGAACAGAGAACTTATGGTAAAATTACTTTAGACACTGAGTGTTTCTGGCCACTTATTTAATTAAACACACTAGTATTTTAGTAAGATTTCTTTTCATCACATGATAATCCAAACCAAGGATTTGGATGCACAGAAGAGTCCACATTTAACCTACCCAGGGCCTCCTAACACATAATTTAAGGTGAGACTGAAAAATGAATGTATGTCTTCTCACATTAATTGAAGCAGGAGAAACACATTGTATTTAAATTCTGGGAAATCTTAGATAATGTGTCTGACACTCAGGCATCTTCAGTTTCATAATTTGTGCAAAGCTATTTTGTGAAGTAGGCTAAACCTGATTAGTCAGTTTGATGAAGTTCCCATGTGAAGTACAAGAAATCATTTCCTGATGATGGGGATGGAGGAGGGAGCTCTGGGCTTCTTGCTGTGTTACCTTTATTTGTTGGAAAAGCCAGGAACTCTGGATTTAAAACAATCTGCAACAAGTACATCACAATCACTAGCCCCTTTGCCTCCTTTCTCCTTCTCCTGTTGCATGTTTCTGTTTTGTTGCTGGGGCCCTGGATGTTTCTGGTGTCTTGAGGTACGGATTACTTTAGAGGCAGGTATTGTAGCAAGGCAGGTCTTGGTGAGGTGGGTGGTCTGTTCCTTGTTTTAAGGGTGTCCAGTTCAGAGGAAGTTCCTGCAGTTGCTTTCTTTGTTCTTTTTCCAGTCGGGTTCTTCTCTTCACCCTTCTTTCTTCCTAGATAGTAAGAATGTTTTTGCATTGGTAGCCACCTTTTTGCATCTGGGGTTACTTTGGGGTCATAATTCTAAGGCAGTTTCTTCTTCTTTCTTCTTCTTCTTCTTCTTCTTCTTCTTCTTCTTCTTCTTCTTCTT
>CABHPP010139570.1:0-16017 GCA_902168425.1 Peromyscus attwateri | reverse complement strand
TTTTTTTTTAGATTTCTTATAACACTAACACACTATGCATAGATGTTATATTGTATGGTTTATGGAAGAATGACAAGAAAATAGAACCTATGCATGCTCAAAACAAACATACTTCTTTATAAGCATTTCCATCTGTAGTTGTTTGAATTCACAAGGAAGAAATGCATATATGTAGCCAGATGACTGCATGCAGGTTTTTCTTTATACAGTTTTAGCAGTTGCAGACCTTGGGTTTGATTTCTGAACTTGAAACTCCAGAGATACTGATAAAATCTGGTTTAAAACTTTCAATCTGTAACCTATACTTTAAGATGAGAAAATAAAAGTTTATTCATTATTTACTTGACCTAAGTGATGATAACAATGATAGAATGATAGCTTAATAAATTTTCCTGAGCAGGAATTCACCTAAGAGAAAAGAGAAAAACCATCAAATGTGATGTCATAAACTCTGAGGTTGGAAGCACACCAAAGTTTGTAGAAATGACCCTTACTTTACAGCTGTTTTCAGAATGTCTGTTAATCAATATGATCTTATGATTTCTTCTCTATCTACTGATTCAGAATCAGTATTTATTTATAATTTCCCTCCATCATGTACCGATCAAGAAGGAAATTGCAGACCTTAGGAACTAATTAGAGCTTAACTCTCCTCCTCCTGACCATCCCTTAGCAGCTGTTCCCAGAGAAAGCTGGAAAGAGCTCAAAGAAAAGCTGCTTTGGAACAGACAGACTCGCCTGGAACTCATAGACCCAGCTAAAGCTGCCCTGCCAGCCATCCTGGCATCTCTCGGAGTGGTGATTCCATTTAGCCTGAGTGCGGTGTTCTGTGTCGGGTGCTAAGAAGAATTTAGATCGTCAATTAGACACGGTTTGTACCCTCAGGAATCTCACAATGTAGTACAGGAAACAAGATAAACAGTCAATTAAGAGAAAGTAGATACACATGTACACATAAAAATATTGATTTAGTTTGAGGAAAAGGAGGGTCTTGATTAACATGCTCATCAAGGAAGTCTTGCATATCAGCCTTTATGGACTATACCAGAAAGGGGAGTCTCTGTGTGCCAAGATGTAAGGGCTGCCTGTCAGGAAGAGGTTCCCCCTTCCTTCTTCCCCTTCTTCCCCTTCTTCCCTATGCTCCCCTTTTCTGTCTCTTTCCTTCTGTCTCCTCCTTCTTCATTTCCTTCTTTTCTTCATTCTTTCTTCCCAGAGACCCAGGTCAAAGAAAAACTAATTTAAATTCAAGGACTGAGAAAGCTTTCCAGAGGATCTGCCCTTTGAGACTTTGGATGATATCTTAGGATATATTCATTGGTTGTCACATGATCTGAGATTAGCCTATTTATGATATATTGTGTCTGTCCTTAGGTCTTTTCATGTCAAAGGAATTAGTTCAATATATTTTCTCTCTTTCATCAAAACCATCATTTGGACAAGCTAATAACTCCTATAAAGGAAAGTTAAACTTTGTATTTGCTTTACTAATACTGTATTTGTATCTAATTTGTGGTTGTTCCCAAGCTCTGTTTTGATTTAGAATGGTGTGCAGGGAGAGTAGCTATCTAGACATCGCAGAATCACAGCCTTACCCTGGGAAATCCTAGAGAACATCCTAAGACCCCTTCACAGTCCTCTCCGGTACCTCTGTGCTCCCCTCATCCTGGTAGGGTAAGATAATTCCACATTCCTTGAACAAATAATGCAGTCCATATCTTTGGATGTCTGTAATGTCTTTCTCTTCTTTTATTTTAGTTTCCAACATTTATGGTATTAAATTTCTCTCTTTTACTTTTTGAATCTGATCAGAGGTTGTTTTGCTTTCCCATGTAGTGAGGGGAACCAGGGGGAAGACACAGATGGCAACGCTCGCAAAAAGAAAACTGAGAAATTGCACATACATCTTTCAGCTTCATGGCAAATGTGATGCCAAGATTCTTGGGTAAAATGTGCAGTGTGATACAGGCTGAGGCATACTGGAGAGGGCGAGGCCAGCCCACGGAGGGCAGCGCAGTAAATCTCTGTGGGCCGATCCAACCGCAGAACATGTGAGCTCTTAAACTCTGGCAGCTATTTTCTTTTTTCCTTATGGAGTTTTTGACCTCTCTTGTACACTGAGATAAGTTTCATCTGGTTAGAACGTGTGTCATATTTAAACTTCCTTTAGATCTGTGGAGTCGAAGTGAAAAAAAGATAAAAATAAACCTAGCATAGTCCATAACACACTGAAATGATGCTGGGATGGGAGAGGGGCAGTAATTGTGCCCAGATAATGTTGTCATACTTTGTAAAGCCTTTAATGCTGGAATTTATTTATTAATGATGCATGGGTTATTACCTACCATCTGTCTTGTGTTAGCAGTGGGCTGTTTCAGATTATGGTAATGTGTTTCTGATTTGAGTTGTGTTGAAAGCCAGAACAAGGCATCTCATGTGCAGTCCTCTTTGAGGCCTGCTGTTTTCAATTCCTCTTCACAGAAAGAGCTTTTATTTGATTTGTTATGGGGATTTTTTTCTTCTGTTGCCAAAACAGCTGCAAGCCTGGAAGGGAATAAGACACAGAGCCACATCAAACTTGTTAGCTTGTAAAGGAAAGAGAGAGAGAGAGAGAGAGAGAGAGAGAGAGAGAGAGAGAGAGAGAGAATGGATTATTACAACAGCAACAAATGTGGGAGAGGAGGTAGAAAAGGAACAGGCATAATTTGCAGTTTATGCACTGTAGATTGAATTGCAATGTATTTGACTGATACACCAAATAGAATCACTTTCTTTTGGTTACTTTTAACATACAAATAATAAATACAAGTCTTCAATGAGCTAGCTCCCCCCTCTAACCATTAAGGAGAAAATCCAATGCTTTGAGCTTTGATATATTTTAATTACTTGTTAATAGATAGAGAAAAGGGAATTACCTAACAGGAGCCCATCCTTACCTACAGTGCATATTTGCCCTGACGGGGTTCTTTGTCTCTTGAGTCTCCCTGTTATTTCAGGGCAACAGTGCTGATGGAATGCTTTGAGTCTTCCCTGCTTGACGTGGTCACCATAAGCGACACAAGTTATTAGATATGTGGCCAGAATTACTAAATCTTGTTAAGTTTACGTCATTTTTAATTAATTTAAATTTAAGTAAGAACATGAGCTAATAGCCACTATTTCAAGACTAGAATTCTAGGATTAAAAAGTGATCGAGTTTTCTGCTACAGCCCCAAAGCTGTGTGATTAGAACTTAATTTCAACCAAAGGAATTTGTTTGAAGAGTTTTTCCTCTGACATAGCCTTCAAAGTTGGCAGCAGTAAACCTTTTTTTTCACAAGGCCGGTGACAGGATCTTCCTTGAAACACATCCATAAATGCTTCTGTCTAAAGAAATTCTGTTTTATTTTAAAAAATGTTTCTTATGGCAAAGAAATAGCTGTCAAGAACTGTAGCCAGTCGGGCGGTGGTGGTGCACACCTTTAATCCCAGCACCCGGGAGGCAGAGCCAGATCTCTGTGAGTTTGAGGACAGTCTGGTCTACAGAGTGAGCTCCAGGACAGACAGGCAACAAAACTACACAAAGAACCCCTGTCTTGAAAACCCCAAAACTTAAAAAAAAGGTTTCTTTAGAGATGAGAAAAGACATTTAAATTGAAGAAAAATTCTTTCAACAGTGGACATTGTATCTGTCCAGGTAATTGCTTCCTGACTTTATGGTCAATATTTGTGCTTCTATGTTAATCATTATAAAAAGTGATTTTTGGTGGTTTTTTTTTTTTAATTCTTTTTTGTTTTGGTGCTTTACTGGCTTAAGATGTTGCACATGGTTTTTTTGTTTTTGTTTTTTAACCTATGCGGTTAATCCCTCCCCCCAGAGATAGCATTGTGTTTAATAGTAACACTTTATACATATATGCATGTGTTGCTTTGTATGTTTATTGAGTAGATGTTTCCAGGTACTGTTTTAGATGCTGTAGGTAGAGAGGTAGAATATAGTGTGAAATAACCATTGCTGGCTGTATGAAAAGGCTACAGATGGCCTTTGTGAGAAGGTGAGATATGAGCAGACACTGGAGAGTGTAAAGGAGCAATAGTATGTTTATCTGGGAACACATTAGGTAATGGAAGAACAAGTTAAATAAAGGCTATGTCATAGAATTAAAAAAATAAATAAATAAATTAATGCACAAAAAAAATTTGAATTACCAAAGGTAAAGTTACTATCTTAATGAAAAGCAAAAGTAGTAGTGTACAGTATGTAATTTGATTTGTAATTAACAAATTTCACTGTTATTATTTCTGATGGAGTTGAAATAACTTCTTAAAGACAGTGGGGTCGTGCAGTGTTTGCTTTTTTCATTGCAAATGTTAAATTATTACCTTATACGTTATTAATTCATTTCTGTAGCTTGAATAATAAATAAATGATTATTTTACAGCTCCAAAAAAAAACCAACCAACTGTAACTAGAACTCTCAAACATTAACAATTATTTTAAATACAGTCTATTTATAAAATATAATAGGTTCACAGAAAAGCCCCAAACTATCTGAAACTCACTTTGTTCCTACAGACCCTTTGTTCATACACTGTCTATATTTTATCTAATCAAGTTTTTTTTTCCAGATTGTATTTATCAAAACCTAGAAGCATATTTTTTGATGATTTTTGTTGTTGTTATAGATCTGCCTTTCCATAGCTCCTTGGTTGGTGGAAAAGAGACTCTAGGGAGAGATGTTGAAATAAAAAGATATGACATGGCAAGATGTATGCTCCCCATCTTGTGATGATGACACTGTCACCTATACGCACTTAAATCTGTTTCTCACCCACACATGAAGAATATGGAATTATGCACACAAATTATAGCTAGTGTAATATATAACTAATATTAGTGTACTTGCTGTATACTTCTCTTCTATGAGATGCAGAAACTATAGCAAAGTCTGATAGCTAATGGCCATGAAATGCAATAAGCCCAGTGTGAGTGGCAGTTTAGCCGAGCCATCTTTTGTAACTAAGCAAAGTTAGATTGTGAATGAAAGAATGAATTGTTGTCCAGTTAACAATTACTGAGATTTATCAGCTGTGCTAGCCAAAGGACAACTGAGTAAAATAAGTAGTTAGTAAGCCAGAGTACCCACCAAGGGTCTGCTTGCTCAGTGCTCTGCCCTGAGCCCTGCTATCCAGAGCCTTCCTTCCAAGAGTCTGCCAGAGTTACGAATATTTAGAGAAAATAAAGTGAGACTTTTCCTCTAATTACAAGGCCAATTCATACAATATGCTTATTTTGAAAATGTAGAATTGTCATAAAGATTAAAGTTTTATCTAAACATTCTTTCTGTGTTATAGAGTTCAAGTGGCAAGCCAAGCATAGGCCTAGAGCAATGGACCATGGAAAGCACATTCTATCTTCTGCCTAAAACATGACCGTGGTAATTTTCCTAAGGCATAGCAGACTTCTCTCTGTATCCCTGTGTGATCTCCTTTTGTCTACTTTGCCTCTTGGCAGTCCTGTCTTCATGACCTTCTTCTGCCTCAGATGAACTGTATAGCATGTTATTTGGTGTTCTCCATATCCTCTAATCCTACATCCACATATCAGTAACCTATCAGCTTTTCCCTCACTGACCTGAAACTCTGACTTGTCATAATCATGAGAAATTGTTATGTATGTTAGCCTTCCCACATGGACCATGGCACAGGTTTAAACTAAGTAGTTGTCAGAAGGTTGCCAAGAAGGTTTTATTGACTTAATATATCACCCCCGAAGTTCATATGTTGAAGCACTAGCCCCCACTTTGATATTCATGGTGACATTAACTTTGGAACACAATGGGATGAAGAGGGTAAGGTCTTTATGATGGGTGAATATCCCTATTAAAAATGACAAAAAGCTTGTTCTTTCTGTACACCATGATTGTAGAGCTGTTTGGTGAAGAACTGAGATAATGATTGTCTATAGTCCCAAAGAAGAGGCCTTACAGTGAAATCTACCTTTCCAGAATTTTGATCTTGACTCACCAGTGTCCAAATTTGTAATAAATTGCTTTAGGTACCCAGCTTATGGTATTTTGTTACGATAAACAAGAAGACCAAATAGGAGATGTCAAAAGTGGGGACAACTGTTCCATTTTTTTCTGATTGTTACTGACAAACTGAGGGTGCACACAGGTCAACCAGGACACTCTAGTCACCCTTATTGAGAAATATTCCTTTACACAGTGTGAAGATATGTCACTGTGATTGATTTAATAAAGAGGTGAATGGCCAATAGCTACTCAGGAAGGTTGTAAGTGAGACTTCTTCAAACATAGAGTTCTGGGAAGAAGAAAGGTGAAGTTCCCAGCAGATGCAGTTGCCAACAGACATGCAGGAGGAGAGGTAAAAGCCATAAGTAATGAGATAACATGTAGATGAATAGAAATAGGTTAATGTAAGTAATAAAACCTAGCTAGAAACAAGTCTAAGCTATTGACTGAGCTTTTACAATTAATAAGTCTCTGTGTCATTACTGGGGAACCAGTAGTCCAGATGAAAAGGTCCAACTACAGACCCTCATACATGTCTTATTTTTTGATTTTATGGACATGTTCACGTTTGTTTTCATATTCTTCCTTATTCTAGATATGGGACTCACTATCACTTTCATTATTTTGTTTTTGATGCTTATATGCTTTGATAAATTTTATTCAATTTCATCCTTTATATCAGTATCTTAATCTGATATCATTAAGATAAAACATTAGTTAGGATTGTTAATATCTCAGTTTTGTTCACATGATATTATGGGTGAATACTATCTTACATGTGTGTATTGGGCAGGGCCTATTATGTATATTTTAATTTGGAGGATTCCTTGTAAGTTATTAAATACATCTTATGGTTTAGTTCCCATAGCCAACATTATAGTCAAAATATAATGAGATACTGCATACACTTGCCAATATATTAAGGATACTCAAGAATAAATTTTCAGACCAAATCTAAAAAGCACTCCATTATTTTAACTGGTGAGATTACTCTGGGAAATTTATCATAGAACCTTTTATTATATGGATATGTAATTTGACCAAATGTGTTATGATCATGAAAGAGCAGTTTATTGGAATAAAAACTCAATTTAAAGATCAAACACTTAAAGTCTGAAGAGACCTACTAGTTGCAATTTTTAAACCTTCTTTCTATGTATCAAATGATAATACCCACTGAACAGATGGAGGAGGCAGGAAACTTTTAAGTATCTGTGGGAAAGCAATAGAAACAAGGAGGCTGGAGCCAAACTATCTCTGAAGGTTATTGGCATATCAGTAGCACAGAGCATATATTATGCTTCCAATTCAGTGACATTTTTACATTTACAGAATAAATTACTGAAAAGTATCTTGTATTATTCTGATAATTGAATTATTTAGACAACATTTTTATCATTTTGATGTTTCTTTTTTTAATATCATTGAAATGCTGAAAGCCTGCAAAAATCCCACAATTACCTAAATGCAGAAATGAGGCAGAAATAATAATGAATTTTAAGTCTAAAAACATCAGATTTTAAACCCCAAAGAGCCATCTTACGTACATCAGAGTTATGTGTTTTACTTATTGATGCCCCAGCCAGCAGGGTCTTCAACGGGGACCTAAAGGGAGGGCCAGCGAATGAGAGGGACAAGAGACACAAAGAATGAGAGCATGACAGGACGTCTGATCAAGCTCCAAAATTTTATTTTTTTCACAAGGCATATATAGGTAGGCAAAGGGGATTGCAAGCAGGAAGGGACTTAGTAAAGGGAGTTGCAAGCAGGAAGGGACTTAATTATGGGCTGTTCGGTCAGCAGGAAATGTTGCTTGAGGGTTATCTATCTACTCTTGTCTAACTGCCTAATTGCCTAACTGCAGCTCATTCATTCACCTGATAGCTGAGAAGAGGTTCTGGTATTTGTGAGAAGAGGTTCTGATGCTATGGAGACTTAAGCAAGGCCTAGATCTAAGAAAAGAGAAGAGAAACCTAAATATGGCAGCATGTGTGTCAAGGGTCACTTAGGCTTATGGCTCCCGTCACATTGAAATGGTGAGAATGGAGTTGAAAACAGAACTGAGACCAACAGTGTGTCAGAGCTCATGTAGGACCAATGAGATCAGCGTTACCCCAGCAGACTGGTCATGCTGTATATGCTCCTGTTGCACATAGAGACTGATTCCTGTTGCTGGGTATCCTGAGACCTGCTAAAGTTTAATTCCATCAGGTTCATGTCCTTCTCTTTCAACAGCCACTTAATATGCCTGCTTTTCCTCTATAATCTGTTTTTTACCTGGCAAAATCTGCCAGAAATTTAGTTACTCCTGGAATTATCAATCCACAGGCATCTTTTATTTTTATTTAAACTATTTCCACACAATATATTTTGATCATTTTCCCCTCCCCCAACTCCTCCCTGAGCCTTACCCATCACCTAACTCACCCAACTTCATGCTTCATGCTCATTCTCTCAAAGACAAAAACAAAGTAAAACAAAAACAAACTAACTAAAAACAAAAATTGAAACAGACAAGGAAACAGCATCTTTTGTGTTTCAGTTTGATATACAAAAAAAGTCTCACAGAGACTATGACAATGGCAGGATGCACAAATTTGCACAGATTCAAACCAGGCAAAATCCCGGGATTGAAAGGAGAAGTGGGGAAGTGTATAAAAAGCTTTGCCCCCTCTACTAAACACACCCAGGAAAAAAACTATTTCCAAATGGTACCTGCTGGGAAAAGGAAACTTAGCTTTTGGCCAATGGAGAGTCACCAAGTATATCATCACACTCCAGACCAACTCCATCCCTCAAAGTAGTTGGTCCCTAATTAACTCTTTTCTTCACCCCTTCCGCAGAAACTGAATGAAGTTCTTGCTTGTACAATTTATAGATTGTTTTACAGTGTCCCCTAAATACTACCCACCTCACCTCCTTTATAGCATACCTGAATTCCCTTCATTTTCAATTATTATTGAGACAGCTCAACTTTTCCTTATATATTAGGATTTATCGGGCATATTTCCTGTAAAATGTAGATTTTTCTACATTTGTAATCAATAACTCTTTTAAGAACAGATATGAAAAATCTATACATTTGAAATAATAATTTAAAAATCAAGCGGCTCTTTAGTATCGGAGAAATCACACACTCAGTTCAATATGCTGAATACCTAGATTATGTGTAGCTTACTTAATTGCCTCATATATTACAGTTCACTAGATAGTTAATAGATCCATCATTAATTTTACTTCAAGACAGTTCAATGCTCAAGAGACTCAGAAGAATTTTGTTATAATACTCTATACCACCCCATGTGGAGTAGACAGCTCAAGCCACTAACAGATATAAAATCTAAGTGCAACTTGAGATGGAGATATGTGGTAGGACCCTACTGATGCTGAGAACTTTGAATCCTCAGACTCTCAAAGGTTTATCTTTCCTGAAGAAGTAATCTCTCTACCTTCAGCAGAAGATGTACTCCCACCCCAAACCCCTGAAATGTTGCCTTTTTTGCCTTTGACTGAGGAAATTAATCCTTCATTGTTTGCCAAACTAGTAGTGACTTTCCCTGAAGGAGATGCTAGGTAAGACACTACTGATATCCTTCAGGGTTCACCAATAGTTGTCTCTAAAACTATAATCAGATTAAAGGCTAACTAGGCTCCTATAAGGGAGAAAGAAACCAAAGTCTATGAGGAGGTATGCTATACTACTATAAAGCTTAGTGAATTTGTTAATTCATTCAAGCAGAAGTTTAGGGAATGTGTGTTGGAATGGATTTTAAGGATGTGGGATAATGGTATAAGAACATAAAACTGGATCGGGCTAATTTCATAGTTATGAATCTGTTTAGTAGAGAGATTCTAGGTTTAATATGGAAAAATGAACAACTGAAAAATGTCAAACTTTGAACGTTTGGCAGAAGCATTTGTCAAAAGAGGCTACTGTGGTGATATTTTATTTGTTCTGAAATGTGGTGATATTTTATTTGTGCTTTAATAAATAAAGTTTTCCTGGAGATCAGAGGAAATAGCAAGCCATTTTAAGTAAACAAAGAAGTTAGGCAGTGGTAGCACATGCCCTTAATCCTATCACTTAACAGGCAGGATCTTTGTGTGTTCAAGGTCACACTAAGGAACAGAGCCAAGTGTGGTAACACTCTTTAAATTCCAGTATCAACCATAGAGTTCTGGAGGCCTGTACAGACATGAAGTGACAGAGCTGGCCAGGAAGAGGAAATGATGTAGCTAGACAGAGAGCAAATCAGATGGCAGACCAGCAAGGCAATAAAGGGGTGGGTATACAGGAAGTAACTCGCATTTGGGAGCTGCAGAGTTGGTGAGGTAAGTTTGGCTGGTGGCTTTCGCTATTTACCTGATCTCTCTAAAGATTTCACCCCTATATTTGGCTCTGTGTTTTTTATTTAATAAGACCATTTAGAAATTTGTCTACAGGCTACTAAAAATGAGTTGGAGATGCCTGATATCCCTTGGCTTAGTGTTGATAAAGGGATTTTAAGGCTCAAGGAAATTGCAAAGCTAGAGTGAGTATGCTGTGTAAAACCTAATCCTCCACTATGGGAAGGCTCAAAAGATATGCCCTATACTAATTCTATAAGACCCAATATGGTGAGAGGGATGCCAGCACATTTGAGGAGCTTTGTTGTCATCCTTTTCTTGTACCAGACCTTAGAGTTGGAGATATTGCTGCTTAGTTGGATGAATTAAATGAGATGAGTTTAATTGGGCCTTAAAGTAGCAGGGGCCAGGTACCAACACAGAATTGCCAAAGGCACAGTAATCATAGCTATTTTAATGGGCAGCATAGACAAAGTCATGTCTGTAATGATCTCACCTGTAATGGACAGCACAGGCAAAGTGAATTTTATGGTAGCATGATTTGTATGGACCTTCGGTACTGGCTAATCAACCATGGTGTTCCAACATGAAATAGATAAGAAGCCTTCTGAATTTTTATTTGATCTATAAAGTAGAAACATTCTCAAACAAATGAAAGAAAAGCTACATTAGACAGTGGCAAAATGGAATCTCTGCCTCTGAAGCAATTTTCAGACTTGAACCAGTTTGCAGAACCAGAACCCTTTGAATTAAGGAACAACCAGGTTCCTCTAAGTAATGCCAGAGATTCTTTGGGGAATCTCTTGGTGCTACCATGTCCTGTGATTAAAATCAATGGAAAACTACAACAACCTAATCCAGGTGGGATGATAAAGGGTACATACTCTTCAGGAATGAAGGTATGGGTTACTCTTCCAGGAAAAGAACCAAGACCTGTTGAAATGCTTGCTGAGGTTGGAAGAAATACAGAATGATTAGTAGATGAAGGTGTTTATAAATAATAGCTAAGGTCATGTGACTAGTTGTAGAAATGAAGATTATAATTTACATGAGTGTTTCTTTCATATTTTGTGAAGAATATGAAATTATATATTTGTGCTTTTTTCTTTGATTTCTTTAACATGTAATATAACATCAGTTAAAAGAATACCAGTGGTTATTATATTTAATATTTAAGTTTTGAGCTATCAAAAGAATATCCCTCAAAGGACCTTGTCATCTATCCAGAAATTTGTAATGTTTTTGCAATTATAGGAGTTATAGTTATATCATGTTAGGCATAATTATTACTTGGTTATTGCTTTCATTTGGAAATTAAACATGTTATAAGGGGTTATGATAGTTTGCCAAGTTAACAAGGGATGGACTTGTGATGGCTATTCTTGATTGTAAACTTGACTACATATTAATTCAATTAAAACCCAAGCAGCTGAGTACAACTGTGAGGGACATTTTTTAATGAAATAATTTGAAATGGGAAGACCCACACTTAATCTAGATATTACAAGTTGACAGCATTGATCCAGATCTTTCAAAGTGGGAAGATCCACCTTTAATCTGGGCCACACCTTCTGCTGTCAGCCTATATAAAAGACATGAAAGAAAGAAGTTTTCTCTCTTTGTCTGCTTTCTTTTGCTCTCACTGGTAAGGCCATTTCTTCATCAGCATTAGAGCTTACTTCTTCATGATTCTGGCATGTATTGAAGACCAACGAAGAAAATAAGCATTGTGGACTGATGAACTGCTGGATTCATGAAAGTTCTGTTGGTAGACAACCAATATTGTACTAACTGGGTCACAGCCTATAAGACATTATAATATATCTCCCTTTCATATATATATATATATATATATATGCATATAAATATTCTCTGAGTTGTTTTTCTCTTGAAAGCCCTAACACACATAGTTTTTCCTTTTTTTAATCATTAGAGAACGAAAGTATAAAAGTGAGTGCCAGTGAGTTACTTAAGTTGCAGATCTCCTAAGTGTACAGCTAACTGAATACAAAATAACAAAATACTCCTGGGGGCTGATATGAAGTACACTAGATGAGTACACTTTTATAGTCCTTTAGTATCTTTACCTTGACATAAAGTATATGGCATGGCATTGTAGAATCATGGAAAGTGATGAAACAAACATTAAAGAATTCAGTGTATAAACGTCTATTGTGAGTGATGAGACACAGCTCATGTACACATTCATCCTGTAGTGACTTCTCATATTGTTACTATTAGCATTTCATTTAGTAAATGTGTCAAGAAAATCTCAAGCCTTTAGTCATTAATACCGACTGCTTCTATATTATTTGTAATACTTAAATATAAATACTCTTTTCTAAGTTCTGTGAGCTAGTTCACAAAAAATTTAGCACAATTGTAGTTTGAATAATAGATGTCCTTCATGGTGTCTTACCTTGAATACATGGTCCTAGGGTTCCTGGGGCTCTTTAGGTAGACCTAAGAGTTGTGGCCTTGCTGAAGGAATTGTATACTTGGGGCAAGCTCTAAGAGTTCAAAGACAGTTTGCTCTCTGTTTTCTGCTTGAAGTTGGAGATGTGAACTCTCAGCAGTTCCTACCACCTGCTTGTTGTCAGGCTTCCCAGCTGGATGGTGCTAGACTCTTATCCCTCTAGAATTGTAGGCCCAATATAACCCTTACTTCCACATATCGACTTGGTCATGGCATTTTATCACAGAAACAGAAAAGTAACTAAGACAACAGTCATTCTCATAATCAATACCATCATCTTTTTTAATGTTTGGAAAATGGCTGCTAATAAGGTAAAGCATAAGGAGGCATAACCCCTGAACATTAGGAAGTCTCATTCCTTGTTCACTGTTGGGTGGTGTGAAACAGCATATTCACTCAGGAAGATGATTTCTTATAAACTGTAGCCTATAACTGAAGTCATGGATCTCTGCAACATTCATCAAACTGTTTGCACAACACCCTGAATGAATAGTGGCAACTTTAACAATAATTGTGAAAATGTGAAAGTAGCCCAGGTATAATTTAGAAGATAAATAAATAATCAGTGGTCCATGCAAATGATGTGATACTTTCTAGCACCAAAAAAAAAAAAAAAAAAAAAAATCAGCTACCAAGCCACAAAAAATGAAGCTATCTGAAATGCACACTGCTAAATGGAAGAAGCTATTCTAAGCAGGCTACCCATTATCTAATTTCAACCTGATGACTTTCTGGAATAGGGAAAACTCTTCAGACCATAAAATTAACAGTTTTGACCCAGGGATGGAGAAATGAGAGGAGTAAATGAAGGAAGTACAAGGTATTTTTATGGCAAAAACAAAGCCAATTTTGCCTGATACTATATGGATACACCCAGAATCCAGAGTGCCTAGGCTGAATCCTCATGCTGTGTGCTTGAGGTGAAAACAGTGTCCACTCTGAAACTGTCAGAAATGTGCTGTGCACGGAGAAGTTTCTCCAGTAATGATTGAATATGAAGTACAAAAGGGTGAAAAGTATGAATGATACCATTTTTCTAGACTCAGGATTTAGAATTCATTTATTAGAATTGGAAATTCTGTGGAAGAATTGAGTTTGAACAACTGAGCAAAGTTAAGAATGAAATTCCTGTTATATTTTTTTTTTCCAGAAAGTAAATGAGTAAGACAACTATGTAAGTTTGGAGAAATATCAGGGTGAAATGGAGAAATATACTTGGGAAAATTTAAGATTATACACAGGAAATAACACCAGAAGAAGAGTAAGAAGATTAAGAAGAATTGCCTCCAATTTTATGCATGTTCATTGGTTGGAAGTTAATATAATAATTGCAAACGTTTTTAAGAAGGACTAATCAGTATTTAAGGCAGAGATAACCCATGTCCACTGCTCCTGGTTGGTGTAGAAAGATCATTCAGGATAAAGATAATGGATATTCTAGTAATGTGTCAAGAAAAGAACACGCCGGGTGGTGGTGGCGCACGCCCTTAATCCCAGCACTCGGGAGTCAGAGGCAGGCGGATCTCTGTGAGTTCGAGGCCAGCCTGGGCTACCAAGTGAGTTCCAGGAAAGGTGCAAAGCTACACAGAGAAACCCTGTCTCGAAAAAACAACAACAACAAAAGAACACAATTCAATAATTGGGCTGGAGAGATGGCTAGCGGTTAAAAGCACTGGCTTTTAAAGCACTTAAAGAGGTCCTGAGTTCAATTCCCAGCAACCACATGGTGGCTTCCAACCATCTGTAAATGAGAACTGGCGCCCTCTTCTGGCATGCAGGCAGAACACTGTATACAAAATAAATAAAATCTTAAAAAAAAAAAAAGAGGTTCAATAATTTTCTTTTATATGCACATGGTCATGACTCACATGTCTGTGTAATGTAAATAAAGCCCGTCATTCTGTAGGAAGGTTAGCACTTTCATTTAGCTAAACATTGAATAAGAGCAATGCTTTCTTTCTGTTGTAAAAAGGGGGAACAACCCTGAAAAGCAATCATTTGGAAGCTTTCTGTTATAAAAATGCTCATGCAAAATGAGTCACATTGACTTTTAAAAATAACTGCTTCAGCTGTCACTCTAAGTTGAAAAGAAACTTAAGCTGACTATTTGTTTATTTCAATAAGATTTAAATAGTTGGAAGAGGGCCAGTGCTGACATTGGTTCTGTGCTCTTAAGGACTGTTTTTAAGTTGCATAAAATCAGAATTTGATTTTTATAGCATTCTATTGTCTTCTTGTCAGCTACTTTTATCTTTTTCATGCTATTGAATGAGCAGATGTTTTTAATATTCCAGTTAAAAGAGAAGTGTTAAACTCCAAGTAGTTAATAGTATATAATGTGGCATAAACTACCATAGATAATTAGGTATAATTGTCTAATATAAAAATATGTATATCATTAATACAGAAATACCTCTTGAAACAAATATATGCAAATTTAGATATAGTTTTTATATTACTACATTTTGATTAAAACATCAATTTTAAGTTTGATTACTGCAAA
The DNA here is from genome assembly GCA_902168425.1 of Peromyscus attwateri. Taxonomy (NCBI): domain Eukaryota; kingdom Metazoa; phylum Chordata; class Mammalia; order Rodentia; family Cricetidae; genus Peromyscus; species Peromyscus attwateri. The sequence continues at coordinate 680 of CABHPP010139570.1, read as the reverse complement.
CTTTAACATCTCCAACTGATTGCTTTTACTGAAGGTAGGATCATGTTATGCTTCCTATAACACAGCTGGTCTTGAACCCAGTATTCTGACCTCACTGTTCTGACTAGCTGTGACCTCAGGCATACACTGCTACTCCTTACAGCATCTCTATTTTAAATATGTGATGAAATTATTTAAGTATGTTGAGTGTTTTTCATATTTTATTTTAGACATAAATATTAAGGCCAAAGGTGTGTACAGGCTACTAAGGTTTTGGAAGTAAAGTGGGACTGATATTTAATTTAAACTGTGTATATTCTCATGCATTTAAATTTGAGACCATATGTACAGAAAAATGTATATTTTTTCCAGTATTTTCGCAGCTTTCAACAACTGTCTTGCCTTTTCTTTTAAAAGCTATATCTGTCTCTCTAGTTGCCTTTTTAAAGTCAGTTTGCAGAGCCATGTTTACAAAAATGGCAATGCATCCTCTGATCCTGCTTAACAGACAAGAATGGAGATAGTGAAATCACAAAGACCACATGGATTTGTCAGAAGCCAGATGGAAGTTTAGAGAAAAAGGTGACATTAAAGGGACTGGGGAGCCACTGAGGCTGAAAAGAGAAAAGGTCACTCAAGTTTGTATTTCACATCTCCAGCCTTTCAAGTAGATCAAAGGTGCTTGTCTTTGTGTGACTGAT
>CABHPP010139569.1:0-15932 GCA_902168425.1 Peromyscus attwateri | reverse complement strand
ACATACAGATTCAGAATTGGTCAGTATATAATTTGCGCCCATTTCCATCAAGCCAATGACTGGTTCTCATCTGTCTTTTCTTTCAAAATAGTCCACAAGTCCCTCACATCTTCGCTCATAGGCCAGTTAATTGTTTGGAAGTTTACTCCTCAGCTTTAGTAGGACATTCTTCCTCACTGTTTTCAGGTAATGCAGTTTTGACACTTTAGTTTGTGAAGGAAACTGTCTTTGGATGAGCTGTTTGTGAAATGGGAATCAAATCGCCCACTGATGCATGTGTTCAGTGTGTGTTCCCCATTTCTCCTAACAATTCTCAGTTCTCTTGGAACTGCTAGTATTGGAATATTTCAGGATAACCAACTATCTGTAACTTGTGTATATGTTTCATGTGTTCTGTGTTAAATAAGATAACAGAAACTGTTACTTGACAAATACAAAAGGATGTTTAAAATTAATACTTTTAAAACACTAATGCTGCTTCATAGATTTTTTTCTCAGTGAAGAAAAATATTTTAGAAATCTAAGATCAGCCTTCTAATTACTATTGAAGTAGAAAATGTCTTAGAACTCTTTACATTTTCTTTTTCTTTTGGAACTGCCTGAGGTTTACATAAGTTTTGTGAAGATTAAAAACAGAGGGTTCCATAATCTCTTCAGTGTCTTTATCATATGACAAACATCTTACATTGGCAAAATACATGTCATGAATAGTAAACCAATTCTCTACCTTGTTATTTATTATCCAGAATCATTCATATGTCTTCAGTTTTCTCTTAATTGTCCTTCTTTTGTTCCAGAATTCCAGCAAGACATTGTAGCATACTTAACAGTCTCATTTTCATAGGCATATTAGGACTATGACCATTTCCTACACATTTTTGATGTTTGTGGATAAATTCATATTACATGCTTTTATCAATAATATCACAAAATAATAAGTCCTCAGTACAATGTGTCATGAAACATGAGTACTGTATTTACATAATTTCCACCCCTTTTCTTCCCTCTCCAACTCTTCCCATGTCCCTTTTCACTCCCTTTTGAATATTGTATATATTATTATGTATTATACATGTCGTGTGTGTGTGTGTGTGTGTGTGTGTGTGTGTGTGTGTGTGTATGTGTGTGTGTTTTGCTGGCTCAATTTAGTGTTGATCATTGTAGTGGTTTGAACAGGATCATATATTTGAGTGCTTGATCCCCAGGTAGTAGAAATGTTGTTGGAGGAGGTACATCACTGGGGAATGGGCTTTATGGTTTCAAAATCCCATGCAAATACCAGTTGGATTTCTCTCTGCCTTGCGCTTGTAGATCAGATGCAAGCTCTCAGCTACTGCTCCAGTTCCACACTTGCCTGCTCACTACAATGCTTGTTCCTCACCATGGTGATAACTGACCCTAAGCCTCTGTGGCTGTGAGCCCTCACATTAAATACTTTTAGTTACCTTCGTCACGGTGTTTTGTCATGGCAATAGAAAAGTAACTTAAGACAGCCATGTACACATGTGTTTAGGACTGACACTCTGATGTTGGTTAACCTATTAAAGGGCTTGTCCCTGGAGAAAACTGAGTCTCCTTCCCTCAGCAGCCATTTCTTGCCTGTGACTCTTCACCTAAGGATACAACCTTGTAAAATTTCTTCTATCCACTTCGACATGCCAGCCAGTGTGACCACTATGCAAGACTTGCTGAGGTAATCATATTGTGGAGATTTCATTGGTAAAGCATCCCTGTCATATCTAGAAGATATTATCTTTAAAATCTAGAATATATTTTGGTCCTCTGGCTCTTTAAGTATTTCCACCTCTTATGCTTTATTCCCTGACCTTTAAAGATTGCATTGTTGATATATCATTTGGAGCATGGTTCCTCACAGTCATTTATTCTCTGCATCTTTATCAGTTGTGTATCTCTGGAATAGCCTCCATCTACTGAAAAAGACCCCAAAACCAAAAAACCAAAACAACGAAACAAACAACAACAACAAAGTACTTCACTGATGAGGAGTAAAAGCTACACTGAATCTGTGGGTATGAGGGTGATTATTTAGAATACAGTTGGAAACCACATGGGCTAAGGAAACTGGCAGTAGCAGGTTCCCTCTGTGGTCTATGATGTTGTAGTTAGCCAGGTTTACAGTACCAGACATGAATCCAAATGTGTGTAGTGGGCCTTAAGTCCAAATGGACAGCTATTGGTTACCCCAGATAAAAGTGCTGCCATGGCACCATTCGAGATTATTTTGTCTTGTTAGTCATTACCATGATTTGCAGTTTTATAACGGATAGTACTATTGATTTCACCCCTTTCTTGGCTGCTTGCATAGCACCCTCAATCCGATGAGAGGTAGTCCCCAGAAAAGAGGCTTCCACGTCAAGTCTAGTTTGATTCCTTCAAGTCCTAAGCATGAAGTGCATGGTGTCCTCAGCAATAAGTACTTTAAGTCCTTGCAAGCAACCAAGGGCAATGACAATGACAAATATGATTTTAGAGTGTCTCTTGACTAACAACTTTAAAGTAGGTTTTCTGTGGCTGGTGTTTTTGTTGCTTTTTGTATTTGTAAATAGTGCCTTACAAAGGGTTTTTTTTTTTTTTTTTTTTTTTTTTTTTTGAGAACATGGCAAAATTCTGTCTCCCATACAGTTTAGCATACTCATTCACTATCTATTGATAATTTTTGTTCAAAACATTGGTTTCTGTAGATATTCCCTGATGATGACTATTCTATTTATTTAAAATCTGAGTAGCAGTATTTTGAAATGCTTCTTGCAGGAGATCTCAAAAGTGGGTCTAAAACGTTCAGCAGTGTAACAGATGTGTTGTCTCCTAGGCTCCATTGTTCCATTTAAAGAGCACAGGACACAGATACACTGTAATACTTAGGGGCTCTAGAAGCTTTAGAGAGGCAAATAAGCATTGCTTCCACCTTAAAACCATTCTATTTATTAATTTATTATAATTATTTATTAGATTTAGCTGGTCTTTTGAAGTTTGGAGCCAGGAATTTTTTGTTTGTTTGCTTAGTCTTTTGTTGTTTTGTTTTTTTGTTTTCTAGCTATAGAGTAACAACATGGCATTGTCTTGGACTGTAAGAAAGTTTTAATTTATGCTGAATGTCTACTCAGGAGAGCCACCTTCATTAATGTAGGTAGCCAATAGTGGGTAATTTGTGATGGTTTCACCTCGTTCTTTTACATGTTAGAGATGACTTCATTTCTTCAACTTTGTGAACCTGCCTCTCCTATCTCCAAACATTTCTTTGGCAGCTGCTTCTTCACATCTACCAACATTCTTGGATTTAGACAGATTACATTTTGGCTTAAGAGAATACTGTGGTTGATGTGATCTCATGAAATGTTCTCCATATGAACAGTCAGGCTGTTTTTCTCTAAAGCTTGTGTGTTGTCTGGTGTCACTCTTTAAATTTCTCCTGGAAAGTATCCTCTTGCATTTGGAGCTTGGTTGACTGCACAAGACATGTAGCTGTTGACCTAGCTCAGATTTGAACATGCCTTCTCCATCAAACATAGTCACTTTGAGCTTTTGATTTAAAATGAGAAGTGTGTATCTCTTCATTTCACTTTAATATCTAAATGTCATTAGGGGGTTGTTGACTGACCTAATTTCAAAATGGGAAGTCTCAGGAAATAAGGAGATATCAAGAGATAGAGAACAATATAAGGATGTTGCTTAATGGAGCAACCAGAGCACACAGAGCATTTATTGAGTGAGTTTACTGTCTTGCGTGATTGAGGATTGTGGTACTCCCAAACAATCATAAGACTAACAATAAAGATCACTTTTCATATATCACTATAATAGATGTAATATTAATAAAAAGCTTGACATATGGTGAGATTTACAAAAATATGACTCAAAGACATGCAACCAATACATCCTATTGGAAACATCGGCCCACTCAATTAGAAGATGCCACGTACTTTATATTGAAAAATCATAGTATTTATGACAAACATTAAATGAAAGACAATAGACAGGCAACTTAAAGTGCAGCTGAGCAGCAATTAAGAGAGACTAGTCACATCACCCACATCACAGCCATTCATTGGCTGTATATCCACTCAGGAGAAAACATACAAGCAAGCAATCATCACTGGACCATGAGATTATCTATCCTTGGAGAAAGAAAGCAGGCATGCATGATTAATGCAACTATTCATCTTGATTTGTTACAGATGTCTAAAAATTCTAAATACTAATGATGTTCATAAGACTGCTTTGACACATAAATTGTAATAAGAATCTGGTAGGAAGAGACCCACTGAAAGAAATACCTATAATACTCCCTCCCTCTCCAGAAAGCAATGCTAATACCTGAAACTCAAGACTACAAGAGGGACCATCCCAGAGTTGACCATAGCAATGTATTTCCTTGAATTTTGTGGTTTTTTTTTTTCACAATTTCTAATTGGGGCCTCAATTCATCCTCTCCCCGATTTTAAATCACAGATATTAGAAGCTGTTTTTTATCCCTTCTCTTACGTTAGAATCATAAAACATCACTTCATTGTGGTACATCTTGCATCGCGAGAATCTTACTGTACAGTTAATTTGGTATCTATAAACCAGAAAAATCTTACCTTAAATCTAGAATTCTGTGTTCTTATAATTTCCCAAAAAAATTTAACAAATATCGTTATGAGATAAAGCCTTCTGATAACAATATTAGTTTTTTTTTTTAATAACAGGCAGGACTAGGGATATTTACTCACTGGTGTATAGGTATTTCTATATAATATTTAATACTTTTTGAGATTTTCACAATCAAAACATACACTATTTTGTACTTAAGAAGGTGCCAGATAAATTTCTCTATAATTTTTAGTAGTAGTTTATGTATTATTGTGTATGGTGTAAGAATATTTATTTCCTGAACTACTGGCCAGACCCTGGATGTCAATAGATCCTGAGGATAAACCAGACAAAAAGCTTCCTGAGGAACTATTGGCAATTAGTGCATGACATTTTCTTCAGTTTTGGAAAAACTAGAGAGTTTCCCATGTTCCACTAAATAGCTCCCTGCAAATCCTTGTGCTAGCAAACCCTAACTAAAACTCAGTGTATCGTGAAACTAGAACGCCAACTAGTTGAAAAGATGAAAGGATTCAGAGTGTGTGTGTGGGGGAGAGTATGATGTGGGTGAATGTAGTCACAGTGCATTATGTATATTATGAAATTATCAAAAAATAAAAGACATGTGGAAGTCCTTTACAACTCTCAGTGTTTGGCCAAGAGAAGTAAGGAGTGATAGCAGGATTCAAAGTTAGAAAATGGTCCCGAAGTCATTTTCATAGTTTTAAAAGAGTCCTCAATTTACATGATAGACAATAGAAAAGAATGGGGTGGATCTGGAAAGTTCTGAGAGATAAGTCCAGCAGCAGAGAAAATACAGAACTGGGAGGCTGGTCACCAAGCAAAGCCTGGGTCGTTTCTCAGTAAACTTCTGATGTTGCAGCTTCCATTCTGAGTGCCATATAATATATTTATTAACATAATATCTAATTAAAATATATTCCTCCTTCCAACTTTGGCCATGCTCTCCTCCCTCTCAAAATGTTGGCTTCTTTTTCTTTGATCATTATTTTTACTTTTAATGCTTATTGGATGTGTAAACAGAATCTCAGGCATTTCCTGTGAAAAGAAGGATCTACAAGCTAAAAAGAGGGAGGTCCCTGTTTTTTAGGCTAGTGCTCTGATTCTTTCAGTCCAGTGACTCTAATATTGCAGTATCCTGGGGAGCTTTTCCTGTCACTGACCCTGGAGTCCCCAGCAAAGGGCTGCATGCTGGTGATACCATGAAGGAATTTCTATTTTATAAAGTGGTCCTGCAGGTTCTATCATAAATCACAGCTGGCAGGCCCTGCTGTTACCACCTCTGCTTCTTCTAGAGACAAAGGCACATGGGTCAGCTCTAACTTTATTTCTTGAGATGAATTTAGAATGGCTTACAAGCTCAAACTTTAATAAACTATATTTGCCATCTTTTAAACTACACAAATTTGTATCCTGACATAAAATACCATGAAGATGAGCATGCGCCCTGTACACACACACACACACACACACACACACACACACACACACACACACACAAACACAAGTGTTATGATAACTAACATCTAAATAAACCCTGGGTCATTTGACATCTCTTTTGGTGGTCACAGCCAGATTCTCAGGGCACCATGAGCCACAATAAAGAGATGAGGTGTCTGAGCTCATGTGGAGCTGTTCCAATGCTTTCACCTCTTCCTAAATCAGATTCCTCAGGAGAGTGCCTCTCAAAGCAGAATCAACACCAGTATTCACAGCCCGTCTCCTTCGGAGAAATAATTATGCATCACTGTGAGTTCCCTCGCCACCTCTCCTTCATTTCAGTGCTCTAAATTACTGGTTCAAATGTCCTTTCCTCGGCGAGATGGAAAAGAACATGATACCCAGTTTCCTTTCTGCTGAAGGGCTAATAATGAGAAAATATTATGTCTGTCTTTGGCAAGTACATACCCCAGGAGAAATCTAAAGAGTTGTTTCAACTAGCATCTCATTACAAGTGAGAACCTTTATCATTTCAACTCATAGAAAATATTTTGGATTATATTTTTGGGTTATGATTTTTTTTGGCTTCAGAAGTTTACTTTTTTTGGCATGTATGTGTATGTGTGTGTGTGTGTGTGTGTGTGTGTGTGTGTGTATGTGTGTGTGTGTGTTTGGTTCCAAAGATTATACCCTGGAGCTTAACAACCATCACTGTCTTCCTTGAATAAAATATATTCTGTAATTTGATCCTGTGGTGTGAAAACATTGCTATTATTCTTTCTACTTAAAAAAAGTAAAATTCTTTTGGATATTACAGAGAGTAAAAGGGTTTAGTTTTTGAAGAAAATTATTACCATTTAGTTATTTTAACAAGGTGTCTTTGTTTAATGCTTATTATCACATACACAATACTACACCTCAAATTTTTTTTTTACTATAAAATTAAGTGATAAAATCAATGCATCTACTATTTTAGAGCAGTGAGTCGTATTTGCCTCTCTAAGATACTAAAGTTAGGTGCTAATTAACTAATTACCTGGTACATTGTTCTTTTGTGCATCCAATGCATATGGCTCCTTCCTATCCAACTCTTTCATATGACACAAGCTCTCACTATGCCAGGATGTCCACTCAGTCAGCTTGGCTAGGTGATGGTTTCTAATAAGCCAATGAAATGGTGGCCTATGTTCATGAGGGTATATTTTAGACATTCAATGAGAGTTCCAAATTGGATTATACCTAAATCTAGTTCAATTGTTGAAATATTCAAGAGTGGGATTCAGGACTCTCAGAGCTAAGAGAAATCCCATCTGTGGGTAGAGCCTACAAGAGCCTGAGTCACAGCTTGCCCTTCCTCGAGGTCCCTGAGTGCTCGGAAACGTATAGGTTGATCCCTTTCAGTGCATAGCCATATCTCTGTATGTATTTTCTTCCTGATTCAGAATTTGGGAGTGAGCCCATCTGGTCATAGGTCATTTTGACTTTTAAAGTTGTCTAAGTGCTCTTAGCATACAAACCTGATCTGGACCAGTACTCAGTATTCAGTACTTAATTGACATGAGGTACACTTGAGGATCTTGCACAATACAGACTCAGTTTATTTAGTATGTCTGATGTACAGCCCCAGGTCACCTGAACTGCAGATCAGCAGTGTACAGTGTAAAGTGTACAAATAAGTAAAGTGCCTTAGTAAATTTTTTTTTTGTAGTATTTCTGCTCTCCTTCACATTTATGGCCTCTTTTCTCATCAATTAATACTGCATGCATACATACACATATTTGTCTCTCTATATAAATTACTAATATAACCTGTTGAATCCATATAACATTACATTTATGTATGTTTTGGGGGTTTTACTAAACCAACATAATCCCTAGCAACAATCCATAAACATTTGTCCTTATACCCACAGATAAGTGTAGTCTTCATCACTCATTCAGGAAATTTCTCTTTGCAGTAGATGGATACCACTACAGAAAAATACAACAAATTGATATGCAGAGTTACAGAGCCTAGTCCCAGTGGATACATCTACACAACATTCCAATAACTAAGGCTCAGTGTCTTAGTTAGGGTTTCCATTGCTGTAAAGTGACACTATGACCATGGCAACTCTTATAAAGGAAAACATTTAATTGGTGGTAGCTCACTCATGGTTTCAGAGGTTCAGTCCATTATCACTATGGCAGGAGCATAGCAGCATGCAGTCAGATGGTAGCTGAGAGTCCTACATCTTACAGGCAACAGGAAGTCAACTGAGACACTGGGGAGTATCCTGAGCATAGGAAATCTCAAAACCTGCCCTCACAATGACACTCTTCCTCCAACAAGGCCACACCCACTCCAATGAAGCCACACCTCTTTATAATGCCACTCCCTTTGAGATTATGGGGGCCAATTACATTCAAATTGCCACACTCAGGGAACATTGCAAGGGGGGCAGAATGATTATAGGAGCCAGAGGTTCAGGGATATCTGTGGGATTGTGTTTCCTAGTAACATCAGAAACTACGCCTAAAGTATTACCAGCACGACAGCCCAGCATCAACTGAACAAGGAGGACACCAATGAGCATGTCAAACTGACAGGGGAAAGCTCAGGTTGCTTAGTTAACATTTTAGGCCGTGCATTCTTCTTTCTCAGTACCCTCTTCTCCTGACGTGCAAAAACATCCATAAACAATGAATATTTATGTAACACATAACAATGAATAAATTCATATGTAAATTATAGGTTTGTTCCAATAAAACTTTATTTACAAGAAAGACTAACTGGGCAGGGGCAGCTTGCCAACACCTGTTCTAGAGTCTGCCTCTGCTATTGGTTTACATACTAGATTAGAATAGAGGGAGTGTAGAGGAGAGATGCAGAGAGGGATGTGTAAGTGTGTGAAGTCTGTGTGCAACTTTTTCCAGCCTCTCATGGGCAGCTGTTAAAGTTACAGGAATTTGGGAGCCAGTTATTCAGATGTTAGTGCCTTTAAAGTAGCACTGGTGAAATGTTTGACACTGTAAGTAAAAAAACAAAAACAAAACAAAACAAAACAAAAACTACAATTAGGAGCATTTACTTTTCTTTCAGGGAGGGGATCAGAACCACACCATTACTATTAACTCATTCAGCACTGAAAACTGACTGATGTTTAAAAAAAAACAAATGCGCAAATATATTTGTATGTGTTCACATTTATGTAAAATGGTACAGTAGTTGTTTATGCTGATATTCACCCAATATTCTGTTAAAATTTGGCAATTCAGCTGAGTGCTAGCTCAGTGGTAGAGTGTACACATAGCTTGTAGAAGGCCCTGGATTGGTGCCCGGTACTTGATAATGATAATGGACTTTGAACACACCTTCTCTCAAATATAAGAGATAAGGTCCAAAGGCTCTGCTTTTCTTTGATTTGGAAAAAAATTAAAAATGATTAAAAATTCTCAGTTTGGGTAATTTTTTCTTTTTAAGTTGATACATTGTTGGCAGCTATTTAGATGACTGACAATTGGCAGCTAAAGAATAAATGTGGCCTTATTCATGATCCTCACATATTATCACCTCCTTTGCACCCACCTTAAATGTTTAATATGAGACTCGGTAATATTGAAGTCACAAAATTTTGAAAATGAAAAGACTTATTTCTTCTGACAGGGATACTATATGTTTTCTTATAAGGAGTTGAATTGGCATTTTTATTAGATCTTCATGTTACCCCAGCATAAGTATCAGCTGAATTTGGAAGTATTTAACATTGGAAGTATTTTTTAAAAGTATCCACTAACATTTCATTTTATAAATAGTTCCCTACTATTTAAGAGGTACAGTTAGGGCTGCCTGTTGATCATATGCTGAAATCCTAGCCCCCAAAAAATAGTATTAGGGATAGACTTGATGAGGGCATAAGTTGGAGAACTGGTAAATAGCATTTATATCTTTGTAAAGGTTAAAGAGATCAAATTTTTATGACATAAAGACACTGAGTAACTCAAGGAAGCTATCACTATACACTAGATCTGCCGATAACTGATCTTGAAAAGCCTTCAAAACAATATGAAATAAATTTCTGTGTTGTTTTAAATAATCTTCTCAATCTAAGGTATTCTGTTACAGCAACTTGAGTCACCTAAGACAATGATTGAAACACATCTAGTTAACAGCAGTACTGGATGTGATCCTCAGACTTCTTGATTTCCTAGATAGGTTGGAATCCACAGTCAATCAGCCTTCTTCACTAAGGTTCACTGAGCTCCTTTGGTATACAGGTGGTGCACTTGATGGAACTTGGACACTTCAATAACAGGTCCTTACTCTTACAAAGCTTACAGTTTCCTCAATCCATTTTAATGTGTTGAAAGTAGTAATACAAATGGAGAAAAGTGTAAAAGATGAAATAAAGCACTTTGCAAAGGTAAATTAAGGAAAATTTCCAAGGGAAGTAAAGTTAGCTCTGCCTTAAAAATATGTGTTGAATTGTTAAGACCATGAATGTAGAATCCTTCTTCCCTCTTTTGGACTGGACTTCCAGAGCTCAGCCTGGTGCTTGGCTGTGGATCTCTGCATCTGTTTCCATCAGTTACTGGATAAAGGCTCTGTGATGACAGGGTATTCACCAATCCAAATTAACAGAGTAAGTCAGTTCAGGCACCCTCTCCACTATTGCTAGTATGAGCAGGGAGGGTCAAGATCATGATGGGGAAATCTACAGAGACAACTGAACCAAGCTCTTAGGAACTCAGGAACTTTAGACAGACAGCTGTGGAATCTACATGGGACCAGACTAGGCCTTCTGCATATGGGAGACAGTTGTGTAGCTTGGTCTGTTTGATGGGCCCCTGGTAGTGGGTTCAGGATCTATCCCTGCTGCATAAACTGGCTTTTTGGAGCCCATTACCTATGGTGGGATGCCTTGAGCAGCCTTGATGCAGAGCCTTGATGAGGCAGGGGCTTGGTCCTGCCTCATCTGAATGTATTAGGCTTTGCTGACTCCCCATGGGAGCCCTTACCCTTTTGGAGGAGGGCATGGGGCATGGGTTGGGGGGTAAAGTTGGTGGGGGGAGTGGAAGGAGTGATGAGAGGGGATCTGTGTTGGTATATAAAATGAATAAAAAAATTCTTAAATAAAAATAATTTCAAAAAGATCATGAATGTATCCATGGTGAATAAACAATCAAGATGTAATGTTTAGCCTAAAGACTTGCAATAATGGCATTCATAAAAGCCAGTTCTTCCTGCCCTTTTCTATACCAGTCTCTGTAGCTTGAGTTTTTCTGGTCCTGCCTGGCCCACAGTCAGGACAAATCTGTCTAACCCGCCAGTCCCACAGCCGCTCAGACCCAATCAAGTAAACACACAGAGACTTCTATTGCTTACAGACTGTATGACTGTGGCAGGCTTCTTGCTAACTGTTCTTATATCTTAAATTAATCCATTTCTATAAATCTATACCTTGCCACATGGCTCATGGCTTACTGGCATCTTTACATGCTGCTTGTCATGGCGGCGGCTGGCAGTGTCTCTCCTCAGCCTTCCACTTTCCACAATTCTCCTCTCTGTAAGTCCCGCCTATACTTCCTGCCTGGCCACTGACCAATCAGTGTTTTATTTATTGACCAATCAGAGCAATTTGACATACAGACCCTCCCACAGCAAGTCTTTCTAGTAAAGAAAGGGTGATTCCTGCAAAAAGATTTGTGAAGAGATGACAAAGCAAACCTTGAAGAGGGTGTACTACAAGAAAAACAAAAGCAAACTTCCAGATATAACAAAGATAGAGTTTGAAGAAGTGTGCTTATCAGATGACCCATTAAGAGCCTTATATGCTTCACCTGGATATCTAGAGGAAGGGAGCAACTGGATGGGAGTTCTGCTAGGCACTGGTGGCACAACTCTTGATGATTCATTCACGAGGTTCCCTTATCATGCGTAGACTCACAGTTCAAAGAGTGCTGCCACAGACTGGCCTGGGCCCCTGAGAAACAGCTTGGTACTTTGCTTCCCATTTCAAATTTACGCTTCTATTGTCTTTGCTTTCCTTTCTACAGCTTTTAGCGTCACAATCATGAAAGCAAGCAAATGCCATAGACAAGAAATAACCTTTTAAAGAGAACTTGATTATCAATATCTTATGCTGTATTTGTCAGTTTTTTGAAAACTTCTGTTGACTACAAGAAAGAAGTTGCTAGACCCAACCCACCCTCCATTCCCACCTCCTTCAAGGCAAGGCCTCCTATGGGGAGTCAGCAGAGCCTGGTACATTCAGTTGAGACTGGTCCAAGCCCCTCCTCCCTGCACCAAGGCTGTGCAAATTGTCCCACCATAGGCACTAGGCTCCAAAAAGCCAGCTCATGCACTAGGGACAGGTCCCTATCCCACTGTCTGGGGGCCCCTAAACAGTTCGAGCTAAACAACTGTCTCACTTATCCAGAGGACCTAGTCCAGTACAATGGGAGCTCCTCAGCTATTGGTCCACAGTTCATGCGTTTCCACTAGTTTGGCTAGTTGTCTCTGCATTTTTCCCAATCATGGTCTTGATATCCCTTGCTTATGGAACCCCTCCTTTCTCTCATTGATTGGACTCCTGGAGTTCTGCCTGGGACCCGGCCATGGATCTCTGCATCTGCTTCCATCAGTCACTGGATTTGGGTTCTGTGATTCAGCCATCTGATCACCAGAGTAGGTCAGCTCAGGCACCCTCTCGACTATTGCCAGTAGTCTATGGTGGAGTCATCCTTGTGGATTCCTGGGAACCTCCCTACCACACGTTCAACTATGTTCATAGCAGCATTATTTGTAATAGCCAGAACCTGGAAACAACCTAGATGCCCCTCAACTGAAGAATGGATAAAGAAAATGTGGTACATATATATAAAATGGAGTACTACTCAGAAGAGAAAACCAATGACATCATGAGGTTTGCAGAAAAATGGATGAAACTAGAAAATATCATCCTGAGTGAGGTAAGCCAGACACAGAAGGACAAACATGGTATGTACTCACTCATAAGTGGATATTAGATGTAAAGCAAAGGATAACCAGACTGCAAACCACAGCTCCAGGGAGGCTAGCTAGTAAGGAGAACCCTAGGAGGGACGCATGGATCACCCATTGATGGAGAAATGGATGAGATCTACAGGAGCAAACTGGGGGTGAGGGCGGGTGATGGAGGGCAAGGGATGGGGGATGAGAGCTTAGGGGAGCAGAAGGTTAGAGCTAGAACGGGAACAGAGTGGGAGAGCAAGGAAAGACATACCATGATTAATGAACACACCATGGTGAATAGGAAGAAGCAGAGTGCTAGGGAGCTTTTCATCATTTTCATCTTTGAATACAGTCACCATGTCTGGGGAGAAACCTATGGAACATATTGATTTCCCTTAGACACACATCTCTCATCAGTACCTGAAGTCCTTGGAGCTTTGAGGGGGGCATTTTTAGGGTCCTGTCTGGCTGAACTCTCACTAAGGAAGCCTTTGAGACTAGAAGAAACCTTAAACCTGTGGCGGAGATGACTCAGTGTTGTCCTAGTATAATGACCTTTACCTTCATTTTTTTTTTTATTATTCCTGGGAGATTGAGTATGAGAAGTGAGGACAAATTCAGCTTACATCCTCTACATTGAAGTGCTTTACTTGATTTCCAAAGTTTAGCTGTATTCTATCTCTGTTTACCTTGTCTATTCCATGTTTCCCCTCCCGTCTCTTACAAACTCTTTTCTCCCTCTTTGTATGAAAATTATTCTCTCAGTTACTTTGTTACAACAAAGTTTTGCTTCCAGGTGAAATCAATAGTGTTGCCCACAGAGGTCTTCTGCTGACTGGAGAGATGTTCATGTTCATATCTTGGCATGTCCCTTTTCCTAACTTAATACCTATTTTCTGTTTTGCTTAAGGGATTACAACACTATCATCTAGAAGATATTAGAGTCTAACTAGACAAGATTCTGTTTCCTTTTTTTTCCACATTGACAGACAACTGCAGGCAGTGGATGTTTAACAGTAATGGGAGCAAAAGTCCCGACAGCCTTCTGTCTTCTGTGCATCTCCTTGAGGCAGCAGGGCTCAGAGATGGAAAGCCAGCCTCCAGTGGGCCAGAGGGTGAAATCATTTCTTTAACATCCTTCAGAAATAACAAGGGTGGGCAGGCTCCACTTTCAGCAGCACAATTTCATTGAAATGACTAAAAGGAGATTTGTGTCTTGGTCACTTAATTAAGCCTCATACTGATTTCATCTTTGTTTTAGCTCAAAACAGAAGTGCCCAAAGCTAATTTTCTTGGCTGTGGATGATCCTACAATGGTGTATTCTCAACTCCAAACAATTTTCTTCCTAGCTTTTGGCCTCATAACACAAATAATCACAAATGAAACCCTTTGCAGACCAAATTCCAAATACAGATCTTTGCTGAGTGCAACTGTTAAGAGACCTGGCAATTAAATATAGGAAGGCAAGATAAGAAAAGCATTCACCACATTATAGCCTTTTAAAATCGCAATCAGAAATATTTCAAGCATAAAAAAAAATAACTCCTTGCACAAAGAAAGCATCTGACGTCTCAGATTCCAAGAAAATTTCTAGTTCAAAGCTTATCCCTCATGGGAATTATGCTCTAAATGACCTTACTATCTGCCTTTTTGTATTTTATATCTCAGAGGAAGAACTATATTCACATTATATTAGTGTGTCAAGTACTCAATATCAACTTATCATCATTTTATTTATTTCAAATAACCAGATGTTATTAAGACTGGAGTGAAAAGTTATTTTCTTTCAAGTACCATTTTGGAAGGGGGAAAAGGGAGGAAAATATGGATGCACAGAGAATTCAAGTAAATTAATCTGATAATATAAGTGAATTGAACAAGCTGTTCAATATAAATATTTTAATCACTTCTTGATCTAGAAGTGCCACATCTACAAAATGAGCAATTATGGTGTACCTCTTGGGAGTCAACTCTAATTACAAAGCAGTGGGATGTTGCTAAATGTTAATACATGTAAATATCAAACATCAGGCCCTCAAATTTTCATGTGAATTTTTAAATATATACTTTATGCTCGCTTCCTATAAATACTTTTGCTGCAAAGTGCATAGATCTGGGGGTTGATTAGCATTACTTATTTTGTAAATATGTTATCTGCAATATGAATTATTACTATCCTGAAAATAGGTATTTTAAAAATATATGGTGAAAATAAGTATTTATCAGCTGGGAAGATAGCTCTGATTATAATGTGTTTGGCATAATGCTGCGACCCGCGCAGCTGGAGCAGGAAATCTGGCGAGGGACACCGAGGTTAAACAGCACTCTAGACATCCAGTTTCAGTTTGTCAGGGAAGCAGCTCTCTTTATTTGTACAAACATGGGCTTATATACCCCTCCAACAGCAGGAGCCAAGGAACGGTTACTCTGTATCCAGAAGGCAAGCCGGACACTGTTTCCCAAACAGGAAAAACCACAGGGGAACTGATCCCCAGCACTCTCCGGAACCCAACTGCACATTTTCACACAAACAACTTAACTGGGACAGGACAAAAAAGGGCATTTAAGATTAAGGCAGCAAACTTATTGAAAATTAACAAGTTAGGTTTTCCTATGTGCTACACCATGGAAAAAGTTAAAAAGATGTGGTTGGGCCTTGTCAACTGCAAAATCCAGTCTCTGTCACCTCTAAGGTATTTCAGTATTGGGATTCAGCCCTAATGCCATACAGGGTTGCTTCTCAAAATCATGAAGAAGGATACTCTCTTAGGAGGCACTCCTCTGTGTGGACAGAACATTGGCTTAAATGGGTTTGGAGGTGGGTAGTGGGAGAAGGTCTAAGGCTCTCTCAGCATTCTAGACAGAATTGTACACTTCAGTTATCTATCCACATGCTACTCAGTG
>CABHPP010139568.1:27473-40852 GCA_902168425.1 Peromyscus attwateri | reverse complement strand
TAACAACAGCCTGTCCTCCTGCACCCCACTGGTTCTTCCTATACTAGGTTTGTTAGTAACACCAGATGAGTGGGAAGGAAGCAGAGAAGTTTTCCTTTGGGTCATTCTTAGATCATTGAGGACTCCACCCAGTCAGTCCTTAGCTTCAAGTCTCTTCCAATCACATGGTCACTGGTCTTTCTTCATTGTTTACATTGGACTTCAACATCTCCAAGACCCTAGAACTACTTTATGTCTGTCACGAATGCTAAGCTCTCCTTCACCTAGTCTTAAGATCTCAGCCTCCAGACTAGCTCTTGTATACACATCACAAGCTTTCTCCCATCCGTCACCATTTGTCCACCCATTTATCCACTTGCTCAATCCATCAACCACTCAACACCCCAATAAATAAATCACCTATCCATTCATGCCTCTAAACACTTACTATCTATCCAAAAATTCACTTAACCTATCCACCCATATCCCATGCCATTGCTTCAGCAACCAAGATCTATTTATCCATATAATTAAGGGATTCAACAATCCTTCCAACATCCACCCATACATTCACCCATCAATTGCATATTCATCTTCTCCAAGTGAAGAAGACAGGAGTTCATGTTTATTTACTTTATTATCTTCCCATGGCTCATTTGGGAGTCCCAAAAGACCTCAATAAATGTGAGATATGTATGTATGTGTATGTACATTTGATTACTCATTAGTTCAAGTATTAATTTCCTATTGTGAGTCATTCTTCTCTAAGTAGACCTATCCATTATGATTAGTGACCTGCCTTAAACATCTACCAAGTCAAACATTCAGTGAATGCTAACCTAGTCATCTGCCTATTGTTTCATCTACCTTCCCCTTTTATCCATGAGTCAAATACCTGTGCATTTACCCAACCAGCCACAGAATGCAACTGTATTCTCCCCTTACATTCTCTTACTTCATTTGCCTCTCAGACACATGCCCTCCCTGCCTGGACTGTGATTTGAAATCTAGAAAGATTCTGTCACTTGGGGCCTGAGATACTGATAGAGGATGAGGTGGGATAGGAGGGTGGGAGATCTGTGCTTCACTGAAAAGCAGGCACTTCCCATAACAACGATTAATACCTTTTATTGAACCCCTTTAACAAAGAGTTGTCTACTACGTAGAGAATTTTAGATACATTTTACAGATGAGAGAATGGAATCTCCTGGAGTGATGGCCTAGATCCCAGCAATGGAAAGAGTCTGTTTATTACTTCCATCTTTGGGGAACTTTAAATTAGGTAAGAATTTGGGAGAGCCGAATGGAGAACTGGTTGTGCTCTCTGATTAATCATTTGTAGGGGCAGAAAAGCCAGTGATTTTACTGAAATAGAGATTTACTGGGCAACTTCACAGTATCAGAGTGATTGGCACCTCCCACCCTGTCCCCCACTAACAGCCATGAAGGCTGAGGCAGAGGCATACAACCCTCTGTAGTGGCTCTCTTAGCTTCCAGACCACGTGGCATAGAATGAGAAGCTCAAGTGCCCATTGACAGCTCAGCTCCATTGACACATGGCGTTTTGAGAGGCAGGGGCTGGCTCCAGGATCCTGGTGTCCTTGAAAGAAGCTGTAGACTGTGGAGGGTGTCCCTCAGCTGGTCCTGAGTACATTCCATCTCAGTCAGGCGGTGCTCCTGGGAAGGCAGTGGAAATGGGTTTGGAGTCAAGGTGGGCGTGTTCACCAAATGGATTCCCCACTCCCCTCCAGTCTCAGGCAAGAGTCTCACCAGACTTTTTAGCCTGTGGCTTCCGTTGCTTGGAAGACCACCCTCAGAATCCAACTTTGAGATCCTGTGGGGGTCAGAGGCAAGAGAGGGGGCAGGTCAAAAGCTGAGAAACTCCCTTCTATTCAGGGTGGACAGCCAAGGATCCAATAGTTGGGGCTTGGAGTGGAGTTGGCTTTGTTCAGATTAGAGAGCAGGGGTTGTCTGAAGGAGGGTCTTGGCAAAGACTAGCCAAGGGTAGTGGTGTAACCCTGTAACTTCAGCACTCAGGGGGCTGAGGCAAGAGGATGGAGGGTTCGTGGTTAGCTTGGGCTACATAGCTAAATCTTGCTTCACAGAAGGCAAAAAAGGAAGGAGGAAAAAAGATGGAAGGATTAATCAATCACCATTTGAAGGCAGAGACTGACCAATGGCTGAGAAGGGTCGAGATGGCCCAATCTGGTTAGGAGGGACTGGTTGAAGGGGTGTGAGTAAGTAAAATGACCAGCCAAAGACAGGTGTGAGATAGGTCTGGCAGTATGTGAGAGAGGCTGCAGGGGCCTGGGGTGGTAACTTGGAGGTTGCTCATCTAGGGAATGAAGCTGTTAGGACCTGGGGGCCAGCTTAGGCGGGGAGGGACTTTCTGGGTGAGATCTGGGCGGCCCTGTCAAAGAGGCAGGGATCTGAGGGGAAGGGCAGGACTCACCCAGCTCCCAGTCTGGTGTCCAGGTCCTGCAGCTGACAGCGCAGCTGCTCCTGTTGCTCCGTCAAGGCCTGGATGTGGGTACTCAGCGACTCTACCAGACGGGACAGAGCTTTCTGTTCCTCGCGGAGTGCAGCTACCTCGCACTGTATCTCTGCTAGCTATGGAAAAATAGCAGCTGTAATCCGACTCATCCTCGGGTCCCATGCTCATTTTATCATCTTTCTACTTTGTTAGGGAACTTGTTGGGCGGGGAAAACAGTTTCAGAGTCGGTTAGATGAGTCCTAAGGTCCTTTTTTAGTTCCGTTTCTACCCGCGGCCCGCCCCACTCCCAGGCTAGGATTTGGGCCGGATGTCACCTTGCCCACTGGTCGGTGAGTTCCCAAAGCTTGGTATCGGTCCCCGGGCTGGTCCAGCTGGCGCTGCCATGGCACCGATGGCTTCCGAGGCAGCGATGCAGAAGCTCCAGTCCAGGCCCGCCGGCATGGCGCTGGGCCAGTGCGGAGTGAGTCTTTGAGTCTCGGCCTGGGACCTGCAGAAGGGCGGCGGCAGGCAGGCCGCCTGGCAGGGACGCTCTGTGTGCGCTGCACAGGCCGCGGCCGCCTCTGGGACCGTTCCTCATCTGGACGCCGACGGGCCCAGGTCCCTGCCCCTTGAAAGCTGCGCAGAGATTGGCTCTTGGAAATGAGAGGGGTGTGCTTGGGGAGGTCTCGGGGTGCCAGGAAACCGGGTTTCTTCCCTGAAGAGAAGCTGGAGGTGGGATGCGGAAGTTCAGACCCTCAATTGACCCCAGAGATAACTCTAAATGACCCCACTTTTTACACCAGTATATCTCTATCTCTTAGGACCACACTTTGACCCATGACTTTGATGAGACACTGTCCTTAACTTCTGACTACCAGTCCACTCTAATCTTTTCTCCCTCTCCAGCTTTGGCTCTGACTTCTGACCTTGACCTGACCCTTTCCATTACTTTGATCCCAGTCTGACGCTGGCATCGACCTCTGCTCAAATCCACTTTCTTCCCAATTGACCCTGTCTTCTTCCCAACCTCTGGGCTTGAACTGACCCTGTTCTTGCTTTTTGATAGAAAATGGTCTCTAACCTGTAACCCCATAACTAGTCCTATTTGTCCTAAGCCCTAAGCTTGACCTTTGCTCCTCTGACCTTTGTAATATCTTGTCTCCTCCTGGACCCCTGATTTGACCCCATCCACAACCCCACAAAGCTACCTTCCCTGACCCTGGAGGTGACCCTTTCCTGACCTCTGACATGACTGTCCCAATCTTGGACTCTATCTGATTCTGTGAATATTTACCCTTTGACCACACAGTGGGCCACTCCTCTGCCTGCCTCCTTACATGATGCCATCCCCAGCTTCTGACCTCTGACCCCAGCTTGATCCTGCTCCTGGCATTATTCATCTTAACATAGGAACCCCTCCTGCCATCCATGAGAACCTAGGCCAGACTTGAAGTTACCTGGAATGGACCTGGGTGGGGATGCGAGGAAGACGCATTGGCACAGACACTGGAACAGGCCGGCCCTCTTCGATGGCTCGAAGTATGGTGGGCAGTGGTTCCAAGCTATCTTGGGTTGTCTGTCAAGGCAGGCAAGGAAGATGTCCTGTGAACTCTCTGGCACCAATGCCTCCCAGCCTTCTTGCCTTTCTACCCTGCATCCAGGGTTCTGGGTTCAGGCCACACCTGGTCAAGTTCAGCAAAGATTGTGCAGAGTTGGACATGAAGAACTGCCAACTGGAGGGCCAGGTCTCCACTGCCCTGGTAGCCCCTGGGTGTGGCATTTGCATCCACCACGGCCACCTGGTCTAAGAAGTGTTGCATGGCTGGTCCGTGATCTTCCAGGAAGCTATTCATAAAAGCCATGTAGGCTTCCTTCTCACCAAACCTGAGTTGGAGCCAAACTGGTTGAGTCATGACAGGCACCTGCCAACCCCCTACTCCCTGGTCCCATTATTGCCCCACATTCTCCCAGCACCTACGGAGCACGGTTGGCAAGATTCTGGATAACCTTGGCGATCAGCGTAAGGGTTCGTGCTGGGCCTGGGGCCGGGTGCTCTGGTGCCAGGCCAAAGAGGCTGGGTGCCAAGATGGCAGGGCATAGGAGCCTTAGGAAGAGGGAGGCACACACCAGCCGGGGTCCCAGTGCCTCAGAGCCACGGGCTTTGCATGCTTCTCGCCAGCTTGAGAACACAGTGCCCAGCTCCGCTGGGAACCAGCTGGGACAGAAGAAGCAATGGTTAGAGACAGGGGTTAGGGACATAAAGATTGTGGATGATCAAGGTCATAAGTCCAGAGGTCAGGTGTTTGGGAAGCACTACATGGCTTTTCTGTGATTCATGAAGCCTACGTGTGCTTTCTTTTCATTGAGCCTGTTGTTTGGGTTGCACGGTTGGAGATATCTGGATAACAGTGCTTGGGGCTTGGGTCCCAGAGGCTAAGAACTTACAGCACAAGTGTAGCAACCTCTAGAGTCTATACTCTTAGATTTGCAGACAAGATCACATGGGAACAGAGGCCATGAGTTTGGGGTATAGTTGTAATTCCACATGAGAGTGAGGTGCCTGAGTATAATATGACTTAAGATGAGGCGAGGGCTACAATGTTACCTGGGATCATAAATCATAGGATTAAGCATGCAAGTTATCCTAGGGTCAGAAGCTAAGGGACTGGATGCTCATGTTTCCTATAACCAGTTTCATGAGATTGGGGATACAGGGGTCATGGGATTAGGAATATGCATCATTTGGAATTAAAATCTTATGTTGACCAAGGTTAAGCGGTCGGAATCACTTGTGGTTAAAGGCAAAGGAAGTGAGTCTTTAGGTTACTTGGGGTTAGGTGGTATGGCATGAGTGTAGAGTTTGCCAGATTCAACAGATAAAACCAGGGCGGTTAAATTTGACTTTGATATAAGCATATCTCAAATACTGAATCAAATTTAATTGAGTGCCCTGCATTTTGTTGGTTGGTCAGGGCAGCGCAGTGGCTGAGAGGCAGGGCTGGACTCGGGTGCTGGGTCCCTGGTTCTCACTTGTAAGAGTGGATGATGGCTTCAAAAACCTCCTCACAGCTGTTTCGGAGTCTGGCTTGGTGTTTGGAGAGCTCTGGTGTAGGGCATTTGCTAGGGTCCACTTCACAGTCCTCAGTGGAGGCACAGAGACACCGCAAAACTTCCCCTGAGGTCCATAACAGACAGTCTAAGGTCATGAACCCAGACACATCACACCCAGCCTCCACCCCTATCTCCAACTTACTCTGGAAGCACCTAACATCTTGGGGAAATAGCAACACTCCACTCCCACCCTAAGGCACCATTCATTCCAAGAAGACAGGTCACTCGGGGCTTCCCGGACCTCTGGCAGCAATCCCTCTCTCAGCTTACCCAGGGTCTCCTGGAGGTACTCTTGTGCCACCAGTTTCATGTACTCATCAATGGCCTTGGTAGCTAAGGTATTTTCGCGGAACAGCAGAGCTTCACGGCCTCCACAGCGCGCCAGCTCTGCGGTGCCTAGGTCTGTCACTAATGCCTGTGGAGGACAGGGATCACATGGAATGAACTTGGGAATCCCAGCCATTGGCCCAGCTTTCATACCTAGGCACAGGCCTTTTCCCTTCTTGCTGATATTCAGGCACAAAGCACAGCTTTTA
Organism: Peromyscus attwateri; assembly: GCA_902168425.1. Taxonomy (NCBI): domain Eukaryota; kingdom Metazoa; phylum Chordata; class Mammalia; order Rodentia; family Cricetidae; genus Peromyscus; species Peromyscus attwateri. The sequence goes on along the minus strand of CABHPP010139568.1, from coordinate 34,752 downwards.
GATGAGATTACAACCTCCACCTTTCACAGCAGATATGGAGCCGATTAGCCCCTTCCATCTCGCTGAAGTTCAGACCTCACCCCTCTCAGATGAAGTTCAGGGTCTGCCTCAAGTAGTTGCAATTCCAGACTAGCCTCAAGTAGTTGAACTTCAGGAGTCGTCCCTCATTGGTTAAGTGTGGCCCCGGCCCTCACGGCGCCTTGCCCTGATGGACACTGTCCAGGCCCTTCCTCCCCAGCATAATTCAGAAAGCGCTATCTGTCCGCTCCGGGCCACCTATCTGCGTAGACACGGCTGCTCACCTGCGCCCGGCCAGTGGCCCGTAGCACGCGCACCATGGCTGCTGCCAGCTCCTCCTTGGCCTGAGCAGACAGCGCTGACTCCAGCGCCTCGCACAGGCGCGCGTAGTGGAAGGTGAGGAACTCGGCCAGTTCCTTGTAGCGCTCCGACGGCAACACGCGCAGACGTCGCACCCTTATCCTCGCCCGTAGCGCCGCGCCGGCCGGCGCCCCTAGCACCGGGAACCAGCGTTCCAGGCCTGCGGCGGGCGCGCGGGGGATGCTCACCTCGTCCAGTCCCAGCGTCACCCTGCCCACGGTTGCACCTGCCGGGCCTGCTCCGCGCAGCCGCAGTGACAGGCGACGGGCTGGTGGCAGCGCTTCGAAGTGGAAGCGCTCCGCCCAGAAGAGCTGACCTGGGCCGGCCCGCGGAGCAGTGCGTGCCAGTAGCGCCCCGTCCAGCCACAGCTCCGTGCGCACTCCGGGTGCCGCTGCTCGGGGCAGCCCCTTGGCCTCGTGCACCCAAACGGTCAGCCAAGTCTCTTGCCTCTCCACGTTGTCCTGCGTGCAGGAATGGGATAGAAGGAGTGTTTCGGATGTGTCTGCCCTCCAGGACGCGCACTGTGACTCCCATGTTGTAGGACCCCTTGGGGAAGAGGCTGGGGCCATGAATGTCTGGGAGCGGTAAGCAGAACACATCTAGCTTTGGGAAGTGTCGCACACATAGGGGTTTAGGATATAAAAGGAGTAGCCTTGGACTGAGGACTTGGCGAACTACTTGGTAGGCAGGACTTGGGGAGCAAATAGACCCAGAACTGGATGTGGGGGCAAGTCTGACATTCATGGGGCTGGTGGTTGCACAGGTGTGGACTAGTTAGATGTGTTGCACGGGAGGGTTTGGGGCAAACTGTTTGGGTGGCGTGTAAGGGCCAGGGCCTGGCTTGTGGAAGGGCTTTCTGTGTCTGTCCCCTCCCTCTCATGACCTGGCTGGGCTGGAACTGCCGACGAAGGTCTTCAATCCAACGGTCTCTCTCAGCGCTGGAGCGACAAGAGAAACAGCGACTCCCGCCCGCCCAGGTTACCTATTGGGTACAGGAATCAAGGATTTAATAGAGAGTAACATGGAGCCAAGGTTTAGTAGAGGCGAAGGTAGGTTCCTCATTTACCTGGAAGCAGTGTGGCTCCCCCAGGAGGCTGGGATGCAGTGGCCAGACTCGCACATCTCTCTCAGCACCCAGGTCCAGCTCAGAGAGTGTGGCCAGTGATTCCCTAGAACCCAGAGCACTGGGGGGTCTGGAACCAGGGAAGGGGAACAAGTGGTCATTCCTTGCTCACTCAGACCTTAGCTTTCTAATCTCTAGTCATCCTAGCTGCTGTCCCTTTCGGTCTCTTAGCGTTGGACCTGCTGTTTCCTTCCCCTCAGCCCTGTATGGCTTAATTTCCATGCATTCTTTGGAGTTCCCAGATCCAGGGTGTTCAGTTAGCTTCTATTCCAGAGACCACTCCCACCCTTCAACCAAGAGATGAGAAAATGACTGGAGTCTGTGTAGCTCCAAGTTCACCCGGTGTGGGGCAGAATAGAGAGAATATGGGAGGGGTCAGGTGGAAGTGAGGATAAGGAACCCAGAGGTGCAGACTGGCGCAATGTTGAGCTACAAGCCTTCCAGCTTCCCGGAGACTCTTACCCATCTCGAGGGCCATGGGCTCCCAGCTCTGACCTGGCCTTTTTCTTCTCCTTCAGCCTCTTGAGTAACCCCTAAGGGGGCAGAGAGGTATGTGAGCCAGGTAGAACCCTGTGCTCTCTCCTCAGCTCTGTCCTCCCGGAGTGTCCTTCAGGATCTGCTAGTCTTGGGGCACCCAGGCCATGTCCAGGCTGCACTAATATCTATAACCAGCAGATGATGTTTATATTTATGTTTTGCAATACTGGGGATTGAACTCAGGGCCTTGTGAGGGGCAAATGCTCTTAAATCAAGAGCTATCTTGATGCTATCTCCCCCTGCCCAATGGCTTGCATTTCTTTCTCTCCCTCCTCCCCTCCCTTTCTTCCTTCCTTAGTCATGCCTTTTGAGTTAGTGTCCAAGAAAGTCAGCATGTGCAATAATAGAGGTTAGCAAGCACCTGCATGGATAGGGAGACAGGGGCTGCTGAAAAAGCCCAGAGTGTCAGGGAGAGCATGTGTAGGCTTTCTTTCGTTCAATATCCAAAACAGTGATAGAGAGAAGGAAAAGGAAACGCTACACTTTTTGAGTTAGAACTCAGTAAAGCAGGCCGGCTTCCATTTCTAATGTTTGCAGTATTTTTCCATGTGTCCTTGTGTGTGATGTGTATGTGTGCATATGTAAGTGAGATTGTATGTACATGTGTATGTGTGGTCCTGAGGCTGACGTTAAGAGTCTCCCTCAGAGCCAGGCATGGTGGCGCACGCCTTTATTCCCAGCACTCTGGAGGCAGAGGCAGGAGGATCTCTATGAGTTTCAGGCCAGCCTGTTGTAAAATATTATTTTAAGGTGTGTCACTTTGGTTTATGTTGCATTTGTTTAAATCTGTGAAGCTGTGTTACTTTGCCTGTCTAATAAAGAGCTGAACAGCCAATAGCAAGGCAGGAGAAAGGATAGGCGGGGCTGGCAGGCAGAGAGAATATATAGAAGGAGAAATCTGGGAGGAGGAAAAAAAAAAAAAAGAGGAAGTAGCCAGAGAAGGAGGAGGACTCCAGGGGCTAGCCACCCAGCTACACAGCCAGCCACAGAGTGAGAATAAGTTTACAGAAGTAAGAGAACGGGAAAAGCCCAGAGGCAAAAGGTAGACAGGATAAGTTAAGGAAAACTGGCAAGAAACAAGCCAAGCTAAGGCCAGGCATTCACAATCAAGAATAAGACTCTGTGTGTGATTCATTTGCGAGCTGGGTAGCAGTCCCCCAAAAGATGAAAGAGTAAAAACAAACAAACAAACACAAAAAAACAAGAACATCAGCCTGGTCTATAAAGCAAGTTCCAGGACAGCCAGGGCTGTTATGCAGAGAAACCCTGTCTTGAAACAAACAAGCAAGCAAACAAAGATTCTTCCTCAGGCTCTCCACCAGGAGGCAGGGTCTCTCACTGAACCCAGAATGCACTGATTTGATAGCTGCCGGGTGTGTTCTGGGGATTTCCACCTTCCAAGTACTGGACTTACAGGCAGGCTGCCATGCTTACCTAGCGTTCGCATGGGTGCAGAGGATCCAAACTCTGATCCTCATGTTTGCTTGGCCACTGAGTCATCTCCCCAGCCCCAGCAGCCAGAATTCTCTAGAGACTCTTTATGAAATAGAGAGGGAACAGGGTGTGGTGCCTCACATCTATAATCCCAGAATTCAGGATGCTGATGCAGGAGAATTGCTGATAATTAGAGGCCAGCATGAGCTACATACCAATTTACAGGAAATTCTGGACTATAGTATAAGACTGTTTTAAAAATATAAAACCTAGAGCTGGGCGGTGGTGGTGCCGATTTTATTCCCAGTACTTGGGAGGCAGAGCCAGGTGGATCTCTGTGAGTTTGAGGCCAGCCTGGTCTACAGAGCGAGATCCAGGACAGGCACCAAAACTACACAGAGAAACCCTGTCTTGAAAAACAACAACAACTAACTAACTAACTAACTAACTAACTAACTAACTAACTAGATAAATAAACAAATAAATAAGTAAAACCTAGCTCGGTGGTGGTGGCACATGCCTTTGATCCCAGCACTCAGGAGGAAGAGGCAGGCAGATCTCTGAGAGTCTGAGACCAGCCTGGGCTACAGAGTGAGTTCTAGGACAGCCAGGATTGGGCTTGGCATAGTGGTGCACACCTTTGATCTCAGGACTTATGAGGCAGAGGCAGTTGGATCTCTGAATTCAAGGCCAGCCTGGACTACATAGTGGCTACAGAGAGAGACCCTGTCTGAAAAACAAACCAACAACCCCCCCCCAATATATATCCAAACAAAAACAGAGGAACTTTCTCCTTAGCTCTATTCAACAAACAACAGATGAAGAGGCTCAGAGCTGGCCATGACCTACCCATGATCCTTTTTTTGCCCTGGCTTTCCAGGCCCAGGACTGTAATTCCTGCTATTTAGGAGGCAGAGATAGGAAGATCACACATTTTAAAATAGTTGTCATTTTGTGGGTTTGTGTGTGTTTATTTTTTAGACGTCTCAATATGTATCCCTGGCTTGCATGGAACTCACTATGGAGCCTGAGCAATCCTGTCTCTGTGTCCTGGGATTATAGGCGTGCACTACCACACCTGGCCCTAATATATATATATTAGGTCTCCAGATTTAATTAGATGGTACAGCATATGTGAGGCCCAGGTCTAGGAGACCTTGTTCACCCCCACCCTGTCACACTGGCTGCCATACCCGAACATTGTGGACCTGGTTGGAACCAGTAGCTTCCAGCTCAGTTTTTCCAGGAGTGCGATCTGTGGGTGGTTAGAAGTAGGAGGTTAAGGGTAGGACCATGGTAGATTAGGAATCACTTTGAAAAGCACCCCAGTTCTACAGCCTCCCCAGTCTCCCAAATTTACCTGGATCCCTGAGGTTCCCCACGGATGCCTGCATGCTGCTTTCCGAGCTGGCGCTTCCCATCCGGATTTGGCGAGGACCCTGTCCTCCCATAGAAGTTGGCAGTCAGAAAGGGGAGACAGAGAGGAGGGCGGTGCATATGTTTCTGGTGTTTACCCCTCTGCCACTGCATCTGTCCAGTTCCCTTGCCTCTCCTCGCTCTTTCTTTTTTTTTTTTTTTTTTTTGGTTTTTCGAGACAGGGTTTCTCTGTGTAGCTTTGCGCCTTTCCTGGAGCTCACTCGGTAGCCCAGGCTGGCCTCGAACTCACAGAGATCCGCCTGCCTCTGCCTCCCGAGTGCTGGGATTAAAGGCGTGCGCCACCAACGCCCGGCTTCTTTCTTACCTCCTCCTCACCAAGCAGCACCAGCCTTCCTTCAAGCAGGGTGAAGCCCCCGATGTCCCAAACAGGCATGTCAGGAGTGGGAGGCTCAGGGATCTGTGCGACAAGTGGATCTGGGGCTACTTCCAACTCCGGCTCTGGCTCTGGGAAGAGGAGGGGATGCTGATTTCAGAGCCTCCCCTTCTCCCTCTGATGCCCTTCTGCATGTTCAGAACCACGCCAGGCTGGGTGTCGTTTGACAAGTCTCTACCAGTACTGTGTTTACCACGTTACATGCCTTCTCTCACTCAGTCCTTCAAAAGCCATTTAAAGGGCACTCGAACTGAGGCCCAGATAGGTTGAGTGGCCTACCCAGAATCACACAGCTTTTGAGTGGTCAAGCCAGGCTTCTAACACAACCATTCTTCTCTTAACCAAGAGAGTGGGCAAGGCTGAGCCCTGTAGGACACTGAGCTAGGAGGATGATGAGTTCCAGGCCCGTTTGGGCTACTGATTGAGACCTTATCCCACAAGGGGAGGTGGGAGGGAGAGAGAGAATATGAGACTGAAGGGGCAGAAGCCTTGGCTTCTTACGTAAATAACTAATCTGGGGCCAGCAAGGAGGCTTAACAGGCAAAGGTGCCAGCCATGGGGGCCTGATGTGAATTCAGTCCCTAGAACTTACGTAAAGGTGGAAGGAGAAAAGAAACCAATTCTCCAGTTATCCTCTGACTTCCACATGCTGTGCACATGTCCACTGATAAAATAACTTCTCTAAGGTGGAGAGCATTCAATCTGAGAAGGCTGTAGAAAAGAAACTGGAAGTATGTGGGAGTTTTCTTTCTTGGGGAGGAGGCGCTGGTGTACAGTGGGCCAGGGGAGACTCCCCTCCCCACCCAGAAAGAGCGCATTTGCACTAGGTTTTGAACTGAAGTTTGAATTTCACCCAGCCAAGCTGAGAGGGACGGGAAGCAGGAGTGTCTGAACAAAGGCCGGCGGAGGGGGAAGGCCCAGGGAAATAAAGAGAAGGGCGAGAAAGGCTGGAGAGAAGGTATTGGCAACCAGTTAGGAGCTAGGGTTGGTTTGTTTGTGGTGCTGGGGATTGAGCCCTGGGCTTGGCTTGTAATAAGCATGCCCTCCATCGGTGGGCTACACCCAATCCCCAATCATGGGAGGAGGAGGAGTGAGCCGTGGGGAACGGAGAGCTAAGAAGGAGCAGGGCTGCTTGGTAGAAAGCTCTGTCTGGATCCTATGTAGCGGGCAACTATACAGTAGACCCTGAGGGCCTCAAAGAATGTTCTGCAGGGCTGGGACTCAGTAGTAGAGCACTTGCCTTTCCTGCGTGAGCCCTTAAATTGGAAAAAGAAAAAAAGAAAAAAGAAATAGTTGGGCATGGTGGCGCACACCTTTAATCCCAGCAAATCAGAGGCAGAGACAGGCGGATCTCTGTGAGCCAGAGGCCAGCCAGGCCTACATAGCCAGACCCCGTCTTGGGGAGAAGAAAAAAATCCCTACAATATGAAACCATTTTTTCTAAAATAATACTATATACTGAGTTGCCTTTTATGACGTTTGTTTAGTGTGTGTGTGTACACACTCTCTTGTCTCTTGCACAAGGGCAGGCCAGAGGACAGCCCAAATCTGTTTATTTGGGGAGTGGAATGTACACCATGCTTCATGTGGAGGTCAAAGGACAACTTTCAGGAGTCAGTTCTCTCCTTCCACCCCGTGGGTCTTCAGGCTTACCACCAGGCGCCTTTGCCTGTCAATCATCTTGCCAGAGTCTCATTTGTTTTGAGATAGTCTTGTTATACAGTTCAGATCAATCCTCCCCCTGCTCCTGCCTTCCAAGTGCTGGGATTATAGGTGTGCATTAATATTCCTAGCTCCGAAAGGAATGGAAGGTGTTTCAAGAACTTCTAGGAAAGAGCTGAATTAACCTTGAGCTTCCAGGAAATAAGGGCTGAATCTTCTCAGTTTATTTTCTACTCTGCTTCCCCACTAGGGGCAGTACGTACGACTTTCCTTCTTTTCTTTCTTTCTTTCTTTCTTTCTTTCTTTCTTTCTTTCTTTCTTTCTTTCTTTCTTTC
>CABHPP010139568.1:14534-25522 GCA_902168425.1 Peromyscus attwateri | reverse complement strand
CCCCCCCCCCCCCCCCCCCCCCCCCCCCCCCCCCCCCCGCCGCCCCTTTACAGTCAGGCTGGGAGGGCATGATGGGGGCAGGATGCGGAGGTGGGGCGTGGAAGAGAGGTGGCAGTGCTGGCTTCTGGTGAGAAGGACTGAGATAGTGCATGCTTCTCTCTTTGAGCTTCAGTTGCCTTCTGTGAAATGGGAGCACACCAGATAAATGCTGGCTGGCAGGGATACAGGAAATCTCCTGCTGGCCAGCCTGTGGAAGGATTCACCTGTGGAAGGAAGCTGCCACGATTTTATTGGAATGAATGAATGAATGATTTATTTATTTATTTAATTTCGGGGGTGGATGGGTTTGCAGAAACAGTGTTTCTCGGTGTAACAGCTCTGCTGTCCTGGAACTCTCTTTGTGACCAGGCTGGCCTCAAACTCACAGAGATCTGCCTGCCTCTGCCTCCTGAGTGCTGGGATTAAAGGCGTGCACCACCATCGCCCAGCTTGGAATGGATTAAAAAAAAGAATCAACATTTATTATTTTTGTGTGTGGATGCCACAGTGCTCATGTGGTGGTCAGAGGACAACCATGTGGAGTTAGTTCTCTCCTACATTTAAATGAGATCCCAGGATGGAACTCAAGTTCCCAGGCTTATATGGCAAGTGTCACTCCCCCCTGAGCCATTTGCCACCCTCCTCCACCCTGGGGGTGGAACCTAGGGCCTGAGGATGCAGGGCCTGTGCTCTACTAGTGAGCCACACATCTAACCTTCTGTTTCTTTTTATTTTTTATTGCACAGAGTGGGCCTTGAGCTCACTGCATGTGTAGCCCAGGCTAGACTTAGACTCTTGGTTCTTGAGTCTGAAGACTTGGCTGGACACCTCCCACCCCAGTGTTACGGTAGAACCAAAGACTAAGCACGTTCAGCAACAGCTGTAGCACTCACTGAGTCCTACCTCCAGTCCTTATACAGTCTAACATAATGAAACTCTGGGCTTGAGTGGGGGAATAAACCAAAGGAAACCAAACAAGCAAATAAAAAGGCTGGATATCTAGTGCACACCTCTGATCCCAACACCTGAAAGGCAGTGGCAGGAGGATCAGAAATTTAAGAACAGCCTTGTCTACACACCAAGTTCAAGGCCAGCCTAGGACACAATAGACACCCATCTCAAACAAAACAAAGGAAGCCATCTTCCAAAAGTCTCCTTTATGTCTTTACTCAGTCACTAGCACCTCTGAATAAAAAGATTTATTTTTATAAGTTTTAATTGTTCAAGTGTGTGTGTGTGTGTGTGTGTGTGTGTGTGTGTGTGTTACTTGTGCTCATGCAAGTGGGTACAGATGCCCAAGGAAGCGTGTGATCCCTTGGAGCAGGAGTTACAGGTGGTTGTCACAGGTTCTGGGAATTGAACAGGTTCTGGTCCTCTGCAAAAGCAGTGCGCACTTCACTGCTGAGCCGTCTCTCCAACTCCGATTCCCCGACTTGTAGTATCTTCATTTGCTTGGTTCTGAACTTTTTACTTTTTTTTTTTCTTGTCTTTCCTTTTTATTATTTGAAACAGTGTCTTGCAATACAGCCCTGGCTGCCCTTGAACTCATGGAAAATCTCCTCCTCAGATTCATGAGGGCTAGGTTTTTAGGTGTGTGCCACCACTCCCAGCAAGGTTTAGAACTCTAAATGAATGGGCTCACTCAGTGTACACTCCTCAGCTTTTGCTTTAGTTCAGCACTGTGATCCTCCTGACAGCGTTAGGACTTCCTCATTTTCCTTGCTATGTGATACTCTTCAGAGGGAGACGCCGCCAAGTGTTCGCTCTGACATCAGTGAACACCCGGGTTATTTGGAGTTATCAGTTGCAGTCTTGGTGGACATGTCTATTGCATGTTTTCCTAGCAGGAGAAATGCTGGGTCAAAGGAGACCTAGACAATCATGCTAGACTGGCCTTGAACTTGGTGTGTAGACAAGGCTGTTCTTAAATTTCTAATCCTGAAAAAAAAAAAAAAAAAAAATTTCTAATCCTCCTGCCACTGCCTCCCAGGTGCTGGGATTAGAGGTGTGCACTAGATATCCAGCCTTTTTTATTTGCTTGTTTGGTTTATTCCCCCACTTGAGCCAGAGTTTCATTGTGTTAGACAAACACTTTATCAACTGACTATATTTTTAGCCTGTATGTCTTTTTTTTTTCCACACAAGTTCTCCTATGTAGCCCAGGTTGGCCTTGAACCTTTGATCTTCCTGCTTCAGTGTCTTGAATGCTAGGATTAATCACTGTGATCAGTATTAAAAGGCATCCCCACCGTGTGTGTGTGTGTGTGTGTGTGTGTGTGTGTGTGTGTGTGTGTGTGTAGGGAGTAGAGTATGCCAGAAGCACTGGATTCTGCAGTTACAGCTCTTTGTTCGCTGCCCGATGAGTGCTGAGAACTAAACGTGGGTTTAGGAGTATGTTCTCTTAACTGCTGAGCAATTTCTCCAGCCCCCATCCCGGATTTATTTTTAAATGCAAGTGAAATTCATGCATAAATTTAACATGCTTTGGTTTTGAGTTTTGGTGCTGATGACCTGGGTATGTTCTGTTGTGAAATCTCTTTGAGGTGAATTTCGGTGTATCTTTGATGTATTGATAAATATTTACTTGAAAAAGAGGTGGGGCCCTCAAGATAGCTCAGTGGATAAAAGGCACTTCCCTGGGACCCCATGGCAGAAGGAGATAACTGACTCTCACAAGGTGTCCTCTGACCCCTACACTCTTCTACATAACACATACACATGCAGAATAAATAAAACACAATAAAAAATTAACCAAAAAGAAGTGGGTAAATGTTCTGGCAGGGGTGAGTCAGCATCATTCTGACCCAGGTTGGAGTGCTGGCCATCCTCTTTCTCACTGTGACCTCAGACAAGTCATTTCCTCTCCCTGAGCTTCCTTATTTGTAAAGGATGATGGTATCAGTCTCGAAAAGCTCACATTCAAGGGTTGGAGAGATGGCTGTGAGGTTAAGCAAGAAATGTTCTGGCCTGGATGGCTCACGAGCATCTGCATGTCCAGCTCCACTCGACCTGAAGCCAGGTCTGGCTGTTGAGTGTGCTTACACTCGGCACTGCAAGTGTACATACCCGTACACAGATACACATAATTAAAAACATTTTAAAGGTCACATTTGACAAATGTTTCCTGAGTGCTGACTGTGTGCTAGATGGGGTGGGGGAAGAGAGTAAATAAATGTGATGTCTGTCCTCCTGCTCCTCACAGTCTGGGGAGGGGGACAGGTCCTGAATCCAAGGGGACCTGATGAATTTGTGTGGAAGACTGGGAGACAGATGTGCTGGAGGAAGGATGACCAGGTGAGCAAAAATGCCACTCTTCTCAGGTTGGAAACGTCAGGTAAGGCTTCTCCAGGGAGCTAACCTTTGCAATCTGGAGCATGAGAAGAAAACAAAAGATTGTTCCAAGTCAAAAGAAGACTTTGGACAAAGACCAGGATAACAAGAATCCGTGGGGCAGTGCACACATGGAATCCTAGGACTGGCTAGGCGCACACAGGAAGATTGCATGCCACAAGCTTGAAGCCAGCCTGGGCTACCTAGTGGACTCTGTATGAGGGGAGTTGGATTCATGGAGTGGGAAGGGTAAGGATGGCTCCTTGGGCATATAGTGTTGGCAGTCACTGAGGTCCCACACTTGGCTTAATGCTCTCCTTATTGTGCCTGTCCTGAAACTCTTGCTTTGAAAATGGGACATTGTACAAGGTGGTGGTGGTGGTGGTGGTGGTGGTGGTGGTGGTGGTGGTGGCACACACCTTTAATCCTAGCACTCTGGAGGCAGAGGCAGGCAGTTCAAGGCCAGCCTGGTCTGCTGAGCAAGTTCCAGGACAGCCAGAGATACACAGAAACCCTGTCTCAAAAAATATATTTATTCTTATGTGTAGGAGAGCTTCTGTTTGTTTTTTGTCTGCATGTATGTATGTGTATCACATATATGCCTGTTGCCTTTGGAGGTCAAAAGAGGGCATCGAATCCCCTGGGATCAGACATAGTTTCAAACAGTTGTGAAACTCTGTATGGGTACTAGGAACTGAACCCAGGTCCTCTGAAAGAGCAGTAACTACTCTTTTTTTTTTTTTTTTTTTTTTTTTTTTTGTTTTTCGAGACAGGGTTTCTCTGTGTAGCTTTGCACCTTTCCTGGAACTCGCTCTGTAGACCAGGCTGGCCTTGAACTCACAAAGATCCACCTGCCTCTGCCTCCTGAGTGCTGGGATTAAAGGCGTGTGCCACCACCGCCCGGCCAAATTCAGGCCTTTGTGTATGCTAGGTAAGCATTGTATTACGGGGCTACACCCTCAGCTCTATTTTTATCTTTCTTATTATTTATTTATTTATTCTTTTTTTTTTCTTTTCTAGACAGGGTTTCTCTGTGTAACTCTGACTGTCCTGGAACTCGCTATGTAGGTCAGGCTAGCCTCAAACTCACAGAGATCTGCCTGCCTCTGATTTTCAAGTGTTGGGATAAAAGGCATGTACTGGCTCCTGTTTTTTAAAGTTTAAGTTAATTTTTGAGATAGTCTCACTAGGTAGCCCTAGCTGGACTGGAACTTGCTGTGTAGACTAGGCTGGCTTCAAACTCACAGAAAAATGCCTATCTTTGACTCCAAGAGCTGAAATTAAAGGTGTGTCCCCTTACCCAGCCATGTTTTTATTAAAACGATAATTTATAGGGTGTGGTGTGATGTTATGGAGTTTTCCTACAATGGAGAATGACTGCATCAAATTGGGAGGCTTTTTGTTTGCAGTGCTGGAGGTGGAACCCCAGTCCTCAAATACACTGGACAGACATTTACCTCTGAACTGCATCCTCAGCCTAGCGAAGGCGGGTGGTACAGTCAGTGAAAGCCAACAACTGTGTGTAGCCAGATATTCCTGTTCTCGTATGTACATACTTTAGACTGGCCCACCTCATGCAAACCACTCGGTGTGTACATGTGCTATTCCATGTTCTGCCAAATTGCGGGGGGCGGGGGGTGTTGTCCATTTACAGAGGTCAGATGAGGATGTTGTCAGGTGTTCTGCTCTATACTCTCTGCCTTATTCTCTGGAGACAGGATTGCTCACCAGACTTGAAGCTTGGCTGGCAGTCAGCAAACCTCAGCAATCTTCCAATGCCCACCCTTCACAGCACTGGGTTTACAGGAGCATTTGGTGGCACCCAGCTTTTTACAGGAGTAGTGGGGATTTGAACTCAGATCCTTGTGCTTAACTGCTGAGGTGTCTCCAGAGTTCTTCAGTTGTATCATTTTGCTGCATACTGCTCCTAACATTTTCCTTTCTCTTTTCCTTTCCTTTTCTAATGCTGGAGATGAAACCCAGGCCCCCAGTACACTGTGCAAGTGCTGTGTCACTGAGCTACAGGCCCAAGCTACATTTTTGTTGCACGATTTTTTTTTTTTTTTTTAGGACATGGGGTCCAGTCTGTTCATCATGTGACAAACAATCCCAATGTGCCCCTAACACTCCCTGAAAGTGGTCCTCTACCACTGACCCAGGTTCTCTGCCTCCTAGGCTCAAGGATGACAGTGAAGGGTATGTTCCATGCTGTTTTCCTGTGGAACTGAGTTCTGCTGGTCTGCAGGGGAACCTGCTTTTTGTTTTGTTTTGTTCTGTTTTTGGAGACAGGGTCTCACTGTGTAGCCCTGGAACTCACTCTGTAGACCAGGCTGGCCTCGAACTCACAGAGATCTACCTGTCTCTGCCTCCCAAGTGCTAGGATTAGGATTAAAGGCATGCACCACCACCGTGAGGTGGGAATTTGCCTTCTTTTTTTTTTCTTTAAAGATTTATTATTGTACATAGTATTCTGTCTGCATGTATGCCTGCGTGCCAGAAGAGGGCACCAGATCTCATTATACATGGTTGTAAGCCACCATGTGGTTGCTGGAAATTGAACTCAGGCCCTCTGGAAGAACAGCCAGTGCTCTTAACCTCTGAGCCATCTCCCAAGCCCCCAGGGACCTGTTTTTTAATACTGCTTTGCCTGGCTGCTTTTCCTCCAGGCTTTGATTTCTCACTCCCCAACAGGAAGTTCTAGGGTTGCCTCCAAATCATTTTATACTAAAATTTATTTGTTTTTGTGTTCTTCTGTGGTAGAGATTAGCCTCTAGCCTTGGTGGGAAACGAAACACAGTGGTCCATTTCCAATACAGAAGTCCCTTAGATGAGCTTAGGTTTCAGATAAGTAGAAGGCATTGGGTTCCTTTTCCTAACAGCTTGTGCCTTCTTGTGTAGCTAACCTTCTTTTCAAACCACAGGTTGAGGCAGCTTGCTGCATTATGACTAAGGCATTGAAAACAGGGGGAAAGGACTTTTGAGTAGAACCATTTTTCTCCGACGAGAGCTCGCTTGCCGATTTCGCTGGCACTTGACCTTGCAAAGCCGTACAATCGACTGTTCCAATTCCGTCCTAACTCTCTAGTACCCACTGTTTCGAAGCGGTGGTCCTCAGGACCCACAGATTGCGCATGTGAGCCCCCACATCCAGCTTCGTTTTGTCCTGCTGGAGTCAGGATCAAGAGTCTTGGCTGAGGGCAGTGGTGGCACACGCCTTTAATCCCAGCACTCAGGGACAGTGGCAGGGGTGTAAGGATTCTGTCCTTCATTACGTCACCAACCTGCGATGACGTCCCAGCCTAAAAATCGGGCGTGCCCTCTGTGCGCTCTCCTTCTGTATTCTCTCTCCTCCGCGCGGTCTCTCTCTCTCTCTCTCTCTCTCTCTCTCTCTCTCTCTCTCTCTCCCTCTCCCAATAAAGCTCTAGAAAGGTAACCACAGCTCGTGATTCTTCTGCCACCGCAACATCCGTTGGCCACGAGCACCGCTGCTTTACCAACAAGGGGGATCTCTGTGAGTTCGAGGCCAGCCTGGTCTACAGAGCGAGGCCCAGGACAGCCAGGGCTACACAGTGAGACCCTGTCTGAAAACCAAAAACAAAACAGCTTCTTGTCAACTAGGTTCTCTACCGCTCAGCCACACACTTTGCTTGCATTTTGGTCTGAGTTGGCTTCTTTTTTTTTAATTAAATTTTTTTCATTCATTTACTGAGTTGGCTTTTGAGCAAAGCCAAAGTAAGACGATGCTCTTAGACATTTCCTTTCAGCGGTCCCTTTATTGGAGGTCTGTGGTCTGTGGCTGCTCAAAGAACCATCAGGAATAGAGCCTCGTGGATCTCCAAGGTTCCATCAGAGGGATTTTTGGTTTTCAGCCTAGAAGAAGTAAGAGAATATGAGACTTAGGGTGTATGTATGGTTGGGTCTGCCCTCCTTGCTATGGAATCTTGGATATGGGACAGGCTAGGGGCCCCAAGTGAAGTAGTGGACACAAAGCTGACTGTGGTTGGGTGTGGTGGGGAAACATTTGTAATCCCAGCACTTGGGAGGCTGAGGCCAAATGATTTTGAAAGTTCAAGGTTAACATTGGGCTAGCCATGGTAGCCCATGCCTTTACCACCTTTAATCCCAGCATTTAGGAGGCAGAGGCAAGTGGATCTCTATGAGTTTGAGGCTACATGGTGGAAACCCTGTCAAACAAAACAAAACAGAACAAAACAAAACAAAATAAAAAATCCAGGTTCCTTAACAAGTCCCTATTAAACAAACCAAATCAATCGCAAACCTGCCTGCAGGCAAGGTCGGGAGGGTAACAGCTTAATGAAAAGAAGCGGCAAGATAAGTAGAGACTGGAGGGTCAGAAGTTCAAAATCATCCCTCCTGGGCTTGTCTTGTCTCAAAATGGGAAACCTTGTCTCAAAAACAAAGCAACGACGACTGGGGAATGGCTCAGTCGGCTAAGTGCCTGCCTTGCAAATGTGAGGACCCGAGTTTGATCCCCAGAACCCACATAAAGATGCTGGCCAAAGTGGCAACTTCTAATCCCAGCACTGGGCATCTGGAGACAAGAGGACCCTCGGGGCTAACTAGCCAGTAAGCCTAGCCTGTTCGGTGAGGTTCAGGCCAGTGAGAGACTCGGTCTCAAAGGAAGTAGATGGTTTTCCTGAGGATGACACAGGAAGTGGTCCTTTAATACCACAGATATCAGAACACACACTCACACATACACAGACATGCATTAAAAAGAAGAAGAAAAAAAAAAGAAGTAGCAGTTGGGTGTGATACACGAGGAAACCTTGCAATCTCAGCACTTGAGGTGGAGGCCAGCGAGGGCTAGACCTCAAGACTTTGTTTCACAAACAAAACAAAACAAAACAAAACAAGACACAGGTAACGGGATTGTCCTGGTGTGGTCAGTTAGTGCTGTAAGTCAGAGTCTAGAATGAGACCTTCAGGCTGGCTGTGCTGGCTATGTCCAGATTGCTTCAATGTAAGAATCTTCAGGAGTCTTGGCAGGTAACCCATACAACAAACCAAAACCAAAACCACAAGAATCTTCAGGAGTCGAGGCTATCAAAGCCCTTCAGCTGAGATGAGCAGAGAAAAGCAGAGCAGGAGTAGGGACTGGACTGAGGCTGTGCAGGCAGTCCTTTTCAGGGAAGGGTCACAGTTCAGGTTAGTGTTGTGTCAACAGAAGCCTTCTGGATGGGAGGCTGGAGTGAGTTCGAGGCTAGGTGGCCTGGGACAAGGTCGTGTAGGCAGAAGGGTTTTGACTTGGGCTTCGGTAAAGCTCGATAGTAAGGACCTCAGACAAATTGCTCTTCAGATGATAGCTTTGTTTGAGTAGCACCAGGCCACAAACAGTCCTGACAGGGCCCTAGAGAGAGAAACTTCAGTCCCAAAACACCTCAGGAGTTCCTGACGTACTTCAGGGGTGAGTGTGGGGCTTGGGAGCTAAGAGTGGGTATTCACACCGTAGTCTACTGCCAGCAATCAGGAAAGCAGTCAAGCACTAGATAAGATTTTGTTAGCCGGGCGGTGGCGACACAGGCAGAGCCATGTGGATCTCTCTGAGTTCGAGGCCAGTCTGGTCTACAGAGCAGGTTCCAGGACAGTCAGGGTTGCACAGAGAAACCCTGACCAGAAAACAAAACTTTTTTTTTTGTTGAGGTGGCTGTTCCCATGATACAGCTGTTTTTAAGTCATCCTCGATCCTGTAAGGAACCCCTCCTCCACACTCCTGCAAGTTACCTCAGTAGAAACAACCAAGCTGGACTTCGTAGAGAATTGTTACTTTGGAAGGCTCCCTATTTGAGGTGTGTACCCCCGGGAAGACTGTGTCAGCATCAGAAAGGCAACAGTGGCCTGCCATACAATTTGAGAGAGACTTTCGGTGGGTGTGGCCTGATTTGGGGGGAGAGAGCTGGGCAGCTGGAGGTCTGTAATCTAATAGGTATTAGTAATGAAGATCAGACTGAGGTTTTAAGTCAGAGGGGTGCCAGCAGAGATGTCAGGAGTTAGGCAAAAGGAAAGATGGCTGAGGCAGGGCCAGAGCTGAAGTTGTGTCGTCAGAATAGACAAGACAGACAGACGATGCCATGGGTAGTGACTGAAGGCAGGGCCGGGCACCTGGCACCTGGCTCGTGCTTCGAAGGTGCAGGGGTTGTCGACAGGCTAAGCTCAGGCACAAAGACAGGCAGACTCACCTCTGTGAAGTGAGGCCAGGTGCTCAGCAGGGTGAAGAGCGCATTCCCGGGGCAGTCAGTGCGCACCAGTTGGCGGTGTCCCAGCAGCTTGTAGTCTGCCTGCAAGTGGCCTGCGCGAATGGCGCAGCTCGGGAGTACGTCGCGCACCGTATTCAGTGCTGCTTCGCTGGGCAGTGACCCAGTGTAGTTGCCCACGAAGGCCACGCCGAAACCGCGGGAGTTGTGGCCGAGCGTATGCGCTCCCACCCAGTGCCAGCCGCGGCCCTCATACACATAGCCATCGGAGCCGACCACGAAACTGTGGAGGGGATGGGACATAAAGTGCAGAAGGGCGGTTATGCCCCTTACCTGGCCACACCCCAATCTTGCCACGCCCCATATTCTGCCCCTGTGCCAGATGACACCAAGTGCGGTACCCGGCATCTGTTTCATCCAATTCAGTATCAATTCAGAACCCCAGAAACCTTTCTTGCAGAATGGTGCGGAATGCCTTAATCATAGCATTCAGAGAAAGAAGCAGGCAGAACTTCAAGAGTTCGAAGCCAGTTTTTTCCACATAGCGAGCTCCAGGCCAGCTATGAGACCTTGTCATATTAAAAAAGGAGAAAAAAAAAAAAAAAGGCAGCCAGGTGGTAGTGGCTCACACCTTTAATCCCAGCACTCGGAGGCAGAGGAAAGTGGATCTCTGAGTTTGAGGACAGCCTGGTCTACAGAGTGAGTTCTAGGACAGCCAGGGCTACACAGAGAAATTGTCTCGAAAAAACGAACAAAAGCCTTACCTTTTCTGAATCCATCCCTAAGAACTGGACAAGTGCCTTTTCACTCTTCTCCCCTCCCCATCCCTTGCCGGATTTATAGCCCCACCTCAATTCGGGACCTTGCTCCTGATCCTGACCACCTCCTGGTTCTTGACCACGCCCACTACAAACTCCTACTTCTACTTGCCAGTAGTCTCCGCCCACTTGTTTTACTCCCTGCCTTCCAGCCTCTCCCACAGTGGCCTAGGCCAGGTCCACCTGTAGCCGATGTCATCCCAGTGGCGCACGTCCTGGTGGAAACGCTGCATGGAGCGCATGTTGGCTGCGCAGCGCTGGAAGGTGGTGCAGGGTGGCGCTGGCACGTACGTGTGATGCACATATAAGAATCCCAGCGGCAGCCTGAGTGGCGTTGGGTTGCCTCGATAAGGTGCGGCTCCCCAGCGGCAGCGAGGGAGAATGGCTGGGCATCCTTCAGGAGCAAGGGAGACTCTGATCATCAAGCATTTCCTTCTGGAAGACTGAATCTCTATTAAAATGCACTTGTAAGCATCCCTCTGGCCTCCAGGATTTGGCAAGAGTCTAGTTTTAGGCCAGGGAGATGGCTCAGAGGGTACACACACGATAGATAGATAGATAGATAGATAGATAGATAGATAGATAG